>WYDI02026862.1:0-65912 GCA_009867235.2 Psittacus erithacus | reverse complement strand
CTTCATTCTCACAGTCCCTGCATCTGCCTTCCAAGACTTGGGTGGTGTGGTCAGAGCATTTGCCAGTGAAGACTGAGAGAAAGAAGTCATTAAGAACCTCAGCCTTCTTCAAATCCAGGGTAGCCAGTTCTCCTGATAGCTTCCGGGGGGGGCCCTTGTTGTCCCCAGTCTGTCTTTTATTCATTACATACCTATAGAATCCTGTTATCTTTAACATCCCTAGCCAAGTTTAATTCTAACTGGGCTTTAGCTTTTCTAACCTGGTCCCTACCTTCCCAGACAGCATCCCTGTATTCTCCCCAGGCTGCCTGTCCTCGCTTCCACCTTTTATAAGCCTTTTTTTTCCTTTGAATTTTCCTCAGCAGCTCCTTACCCATCCATGGAGGTCTCCTGGCCCTCCTGCTGCTCTTCCTTCCAGTCAGGATGCAACACTCCTGGGCTTGTAGTAGGTGATCACTGAATACCAACCTTGGGCCCCCCTGCCCTCTAGGGCTATATCCCATGGAACCTTACTTGGCAGGTTCCTGAAGAGGCCAAAGTCTGGCCTCTTGAAGTCCAGGGCAGTGAGCTTGCTGCACGCCCTTCTCACTGTCCTGAGGATCTTGAATTCGACCATCTCATGATTGCTGCAACCAAGGCTGCCCTGGAGCATCACATTTCCAACCAGCCCTTCCCTGTTGGTGACTCTATGATTCTAAGCCTGCTTGTGCGCCAGCCCGAACTCCGGCCCTAAGACATCCACCTGCTGTCCAGTGCTGGCGGCTAGCAGGAAATGACAGCATCTGTGAGCTATGAGCCAAGGAAAAAAGCTCGGCAGGCTCAATTACTGCTAATTATTTGGGCCCCTGAAATCCCGCACTGGGGTGTAGAAAAGCTAGTCTCAGAACGTTGCCTTCCTCCATCATGGGAGGAAGATGAGAGTCACTTTTTCTCAGCTCAGGGCAGATGAAGCCCTGCTGAAAACAAACACAGCTGGAGATGAGACCATCAGCAGCATTGTTCCTGCGGCAGCCCTGTCTCTCTGAATGGGGTCTTGCTGCCAAAAATAATGCCTGTCCTTGCTCCTGTGTTTTCAGCAGACATTCTCTGACAGGAAATCCTAAAATAAACCACTTTGCATTTGGGGTTTGTTTTTTTTTCTATTTTGTGCTGAGATTTTTTTCCAGCCCCTGCCTTAATCTCCCTGGCCAAGGCCAGGCACACATGTTGTGGCTTGGGATGAGCCTTTCTTGGGGTGGTGAGGCAGCATGAGGACACAAAACCACATTAAAACAGAATCACTGACCCAGCCAAATCCAGCCCCAGGATTTTGTGTGCTGTGGCCCAGCCCTGGGGACAGCTACCTGCTGCTTGGGGCACCAGGTCTACCCACGGGCAACAGAGGGTGCATGGTGGTCAGCTGATCCATCAAGCACCACAGTTAAACACTGAGAGCCAAAGCTGCATGCCAGGAGGGTCAGGGGAGGCTGGGTTTGGAGCTCAGCTGCCTATAGTTCTGGTTTTATAACACAACATTGGTGCGAGATTTTAGCCTCAGATGGTGGAAATCTGGTGAACTCCCCAGGAGACCATGGGCACACTAAACCACATCCAGGCCAGACTGGGAAGATACTTCTCCTGGCTCTGTTTGTGTCAAGTCAGTCTGACTTATAACCAAGACTACGCATGACAATGCTAGGAGCTGGGGAGTACACAGGCTCACTGTTTGGTCCTGTCTGGGCCAGAGGAAGGCACATTTATGGGAGGGGGACTGCAGCCTCCCTTCAGGCTGATTAACTTACTGAGCAACATCTACTTCCCATCACACAGTGGAGGAGCACTTGCACAACTTACCACTCTTCAGCTATGGCTCCATTGACTCCATCAAATCCACACCTGGCTGGAGGCTTTGCTTAGGTTTCTCTCAAATTAAGTGTGACCTTTGAGGTTGGGAGAAGCTGTGCTGCTTGCAAAAATATGCCCTCACTCCTGCTGTTCCCCATTGACACTCGCTTTTCACACAAGCACGCTGCCCACTGTGTATGGAGAATGGACCCTGCACATCCATGTATTTTGCTCTGCAGACAAACTAGTTTTTCCATGCATGATGGGATGCCACCTTCTCAGAAGTTGGCCCACGACATCTGTATTTCATTTTCATGTATATTTTGGGCATCCCAAATCCACAACCCCATGTTGTTAATAACCATAGTACAGAAGCCTCTGTTTTTATAACCTTCCAAATGTAGGAAAATCTTAGACATTCTTTCAAGTATTTTTCTTTGGGTTTTCTCTGGAAATAAATTGTGCTGAGGTGCCTGGATCTGCTCTGTACTTTGCTCTGGGCAGAGTTAAAGAGTTTTTCTTATGTCTGAGAGGAAAACACACAAATACTGCTGGACAAACATGAGCACAGCCCACCTGACAGAGCTGCTGTGGTTTAACCCCAGAAAAGCAACACCCTGTGGGATGCAGTATGCAACCCATTAAGCACCTTATCACTCACTTGGCTCTGAAAACCATTTCCAAATCTGTCTGTACTCACGGACTTTCTGCACTGAACCACCGGCAGAGGTGGGCAGGCGCTAGCCTTGGATGAAGAGCACATCCCCAAATTATCATTTAGAATGTGGTCCCTCTACGCTAAGATAATGGTCATGCGCAGAGCTTGGGGAAATACAGACTAATGCCTACTTGGTGGTGTCTAAACATGACTAAAATGAAGATACATGAAAAAGGGTGAGAGCAGACACAAGCCCTCAGGAAGAAGGCTACATGTCAGCCACACATGGGTGGCCCCTAGCAGGCTTGGAGCCTGGCTGATGCAAGGAGGAGAAGGCTAAAGGGAAAGGAGAAGGTAGCAGGTCCTGTCACAAAATTTGCTTATTCCAACATTCTGCTGCAAGCAGTAGCATTGCTGGGGCTGGTGAATTCCCAGAAGCTCTGGGCTGGCTTCAAACAAATGGGGCTCACACCACAGACCCAGAATGAGACTGGGAGGGTACTCAGCTGGTGGCAGGATGGGTCTCAGACACAGATCATGTCTGATTTCACAGGCACTCACTCAGAGTTTGAGTGATTTGTTGACCCTAGAAACCAAAGGAAACCAAACAGTGGATTCCCAGGTGAAGCAGAGCACACAAAAGATTCTTGGAATTAATTAGAACTGACAATCTGACTAATGACTTGGTCTGGGGATCCTTCAGAGAGAAGTTTTGACACTGGTTTGGGGACATCTCTGTGATTACAGAAGCTGTATTTCCCAATTTTTTAAAAAATCAACCCACTTTCTATATTTTGTGCCCTGATACAAACTCTGGAGCACATCTCCAAACTCTGGAAGTGCTCTAATTTTGTGGGAGGAATTAGCTGAGCAAGTTAACTGCCCCTGAGTGATATGGCTCCACAGTTCATGTCACAGCAGCTTAAAAGACTTTCATGGCTTAGACAAGGATTGAGGGCAGTATGGGCGATCCCTGACCTACAGCTAGTGTAGGTGCATGGGGAGGCTCAGTGAATATGGTCAGCGAAGAGGGAAGGGCTCAGGCCCCTTCCTCATTTTCTGATCAGGTTCTCTGCACACAGCCTTCTGTCACTGGGTTGCGCATGAGGGAGACTGAAACTGCAGCCTCAGCAGCTGAGAGCACATCAAATAATCTATGAAAGGCTTCTTGCAGCTAAACTCGGGAGCAGTGACCTTCTTTGGCAGTGTTTACACACCGTGTCTCTGATTTGCACCTTTAGTAGCTCCCAGAGTGAGCTCTGGCTGTACAGCAGCTAGTGATAAAAAATGAAGACAAGTGCACAGAAACCCAAATTTATCATTGGGGTTTCCTCCCAACCATTACTCACATGGACGAGCTGCTCTTGAGTGTCATATTCCTTCGTGCACCCTTCCCAGTGACAGTTCGTCTCATAAATAACCTCAGGCTCCTGTTTACATTCATCCTTATCCAGATCTTCTTTCAGGTCTGTCAGATGCTCCTGCAACACACAAGGGTGCATTGTATAAGGTGAACTTCTTTCATCTGAATTCCTTCGTCACTCATAGATTACAGGGCAGGTATCAACTGATCACAAAACTGCACTCGTTGTGACAACATAACATCCTTGATTACTGTGAAATAATGAGTTACAGAGTTTTGGTAGAAACAGATCAGAGTTAACGACAAGACATGAAACACCCGGAAGCCATGGTCCCAGCAGTGCCTGGCTCAAGGCAGGTAGTGGACAGTCCCAGGAAAGGCTTTTGACCTTTGGCTATGTTCTTTGCTGGAGCAAAACTTCTAATCTGGGGGCAGTGGGGAAATATAAGCATGAAGAAACCACAGAGCAGTCACAGCCTTACGGTTACCACACTCACTTGGCATGGGTTGAGGAGAGGGGTTTCTGTTTTCTGCATCTCTGAATAGATGAGAAAATTATACCTAATTCTTAGCCAAAGATTTATGCCTGCAGAGTGCTCCACAGCGACAAAGTGATGAGCCTTCAAAGCACTCCTCTGAGACAGGGAAATTTGGGAAGCCTGAGCAAGACCCCGTGATAAGCAGAGCTCTGGGGGCTCTGGCCTCGTAAATGAGTTACTTTAATGTTGGACAGGCTGTGAGCTCTTTCCTTAACTTCTCTGTCTAGCCAGCTCCTCAGTGCTAAATGAAGCACTGAAGACTTTTCTTATGGCTGCTCTGAGGATTAAAGCATGGACAGCTACACTGTAGTATAACATACCATATAATTAGTACGATTCAGAGGTACTGTTGGTTCTACATGCATCAGACACTTCCACTACTGTGAGGCAATCAGCAGCCAATACTGGCTTAGTAATTTAGCAATACAAAACCCAGCAGGTTTTGCCCCTTTCATTCCTTTTCTTCCCAATTACTACTACTGCCTAGCACAGAGCATCCCACCTCCAGGATGTTACTGACTGTATCAGACACTCTTCGTCATGATCTGTTGGCCCCATAAGTGTGTAGACACAGCAGATCTGCTTCAGACTGCTTTTGACCTGCCCAAACAGACCTATCTGGTTGCCATCTCCTTCCCTACCAGCACCTTTGTAATGCCTACTGAGGGGCTCCCATGACTTAATGACTTAATGGCACTACATGACTTGGGAAGTGAGAGGTACTGTACAAGAGTTCAACAATTTTCATTAAATAGCTCTTGACATACATGCCAGCTGTGACTTTTCAATTCACAAGTTAAAATATGGAGACAAAGAGATTTGCTTTAATTAGCTCCTAATTAAAAAAAAAAATGTAAGGTGGCTCTTGGGACAGGAAACTGCAGTAATTTACAGAAAGATTTCTGGAGATTCAAACTGTATCACAGCCCAGAGCATTAGTCTGAGAAAGTTCAAACAGCAGGTTGGGTTTTTCCCCCCCCTGCAATTCCTATTTGGTTGAGCTGTGAACATTATTTGAACATTACTTTTGTTGAACTGTTTCTCTCCACGCAAAGTGTGGCCCCTGGAAAAGTGAATTTTTCTGCTAAAAAATCTTGTTTTGCCAAAATTTTTGTATTTCCTTTTAGAAAAATAGTATTGAAACAATTTTAATTTATTGAAGAGGATTGTGTAGTTTCATTTCTGTCAAGCTCAGCATTAATCTGAATCTATACTAGAGCTATAGTGGCATCACAAGAGTACACTAACTCAGGTCTCTCATGCCTGGTGCTCCGTTGTGCTCCACAAACCTTGTCTAGATCAGTTTTTTAATAGCACAAGCCATCATGGGAGATACTGTCTGGCCAAGGATTTTAAACACCCAAACCACAACTCACATGAGGCATTTCCAGTACAGCGTTTCCAAAACAAAATACACACATGCATGCTTTTTTGGGAATGGATGAGATTTATACTCTGCAAAAAATGTATCAGTCAATAATTAACTGACCATAACTCAACTTTTCAGCACAGTTTCCTGAAAAAAAGGAATCCCCAAATTTAACAAGTTGCTGTTCCTTAGACCAACTGAAGAGGAGACACCCACTGCGTTCAGTCTTTTAACCTGTTCTTCTTGCCAAGAACAGCCTGTCTCTCACAAGGTTCTTTCCAGTAATTTCCCAGTCAATACTGAAATGATGCAAGACTACATTTCCCTTGGGGTATTACTTCATACACCTTCTCATTAGGAACTATTAGACTATATCCTTCTCTTAATTTTGCTTTGCTATTCTAATCAAATCTCTTTGCACCACTTTAAGCTACTCCCCTACTTCTTTCAGCACTTATTTCACATTTGACCCAGTGGATGAAACTCTGGAGCAAGGCTGCAGGGGTGGGCCAGGCTGATGCTACCCAAGCAGTCCCTGAGGTTGGGTGCACACCTTTTCACGTTACAGCAGAGAACAGAGGATGACAGCCCTTGAGGAAGCAGCTGTCTGTCCCACGGCTCCTCTGCTATAGATGCTTTCAGAAACCAGGTGATGGCTTTCAAATATTTTTTAATTAGCTGCAGGAAATAAACACGTAGCCCTATTAGCCTGGGTGGTGGCCAGATTGTTTTTCCAGGGCATGTGTTTTTGCAGCAGCGTGTAGGTGCACTCCTAAACTCAAAGCTCCAGAGAGGTGTCTCTTTGCCCTAATCATGCTGACTACAGCATGTTTATCTTTCCCTGATATGCTATCTTCATCAATTTTACCAGGCCTCTGATGACTACACATGTTGCTGTCCCCATGCATCATGCTGAGACCTGCTCCTGAACCAGGGCAGAAGGAGAAATTTGTCATCAACTCTTCCATTCACTTGACAATAACACAGCCTAATATTTCATGAAAATGAAGTGCCCAGAGAACTCCTGATAGTTTACAGTTGTGATAAAAGACGGTCAGATGGATACTGTCAGCCATTAAACAGTTTGCAATCACAGAGCTCCGTAAAGAAAGCAAAGGCCTTTGGGCCCTTCTTGGTGTCAAATGTTGTGTCACCAGCGTAAAGGATGTTTCCAGGAGCAATTCCTGGTTGAATCAAGAGGTCGTCCCATTTTTTGCAAGCTTTCTACCTACATGCAAGATTCTCTCATAATCTATGTTTGCTCAGAGACACTAATGCTGCTTGCTTTGCAGCACAGTAACCTCAGACATCATTTTTAAACTTAATACGCTTGAGATATTTTCTTTCTCCTGTTTTTCTATCCGAGCACAGCAACAGCAAGCTGAATCCCAAGCACCCATTGAATTCAATCACTGTAGCTCTGCCCTGCACCTTGCTGGGCTCTATGCTCCAAGAGACACCCCACCTGCCTGGCAGACTTCGATGCCTTGCTCCCACCTGCAGCAAAAAGCGTCAGGAGCATCATTCCCAAAAACAACAAGACCCAGCACCTCATAGCTTCAGCCCCACAACACATCTTGCACCAGGAAGATTACCTGTGTGGTTGGGGATGCTGGGGGCAAGCCCTCGACTTCAGTCTTGACTTTGCTGCGCTTGTTAATTACTGGATTGACTGTGCTGCTCACGGCTGACTCGCTGCTCTGCTTGCTCTAGGAAAGAAAACCAGGCAAGATATGACATCAGGGTTTTGGATGAGAGACAAACTGCAGCCCACCTCCTCATTAAATATTAACTTAAAAAATCAGTCAACGTTGCACCTCAGGAGTGGCTGGGGTCAACAGAGTATTGGCCTGCTGGCCCAGGTTTCACATGAAAATTAGCCATGTGGGTTTGTGGAAGGCAGAGATGGAAAAGAGGGAAGAGTCAAGGGCAGCATCAGCTTCGTCTCACTGCTGCTGCTCCATTTCAGAACGATCTAGTCTCTGTCAAAGCCATCAAAACCTTACGCAGCCTCCACCAAAGCCATGACTTTATTTCTCAATACTATGAAATGATTTGTTGAGAAAATTAATTCTTGGGGGGAGAGAGGAGCTTTGGTTCACGTGAGAGGGCTCCGGCATGCTGGGTACAGGAAGGCAATGTGTATATTTTGCTAAACTCTTAAAAAATTAGAACAGTTTCAGGAGAAAAAAATCTCATTTTATGTGCATAAAATTGGAACATTAACATTTTAAATGCACTCTTGCTAATTACTCAAGATTGGTCCTGCAAGTTATTAAACAGAGGCACAACTCCTGCCAGCCACATTATTTTGGTAGCCAGTTTGTAAGAAGAAAACAAAGCAAATCAATCAAATAACCTTTAATAACAAACAGAGTTTGCAGCACAGCCGCCATGAGAAACCCTGAAACAATAAACCAGTCTGAAAAGTTCAGTATGATACAACTAAAACAGCAATTTAAAATGGGTGTGAAATGAGGTGAAGTAAGTCTTTGGGGAGAAAAGCAACTGCAATTGAAACTTCCAAGGAATGAAAATGAGAAAGAAACATGATGAAAAATGTGCTAGACATTTTCACTAGCCCTGCGCATGTGAAGGGCTTGTGCATACGTACACGTGCCTGTGTCAACTCACATGCAATTGCCAGGACACCTTTGAGGTGTGGGATTTTGTACACATCATGGCATTCCTAGTTTTCAAAAGCTGGCCCCTGGTTTTGCAAACTTTAACAGTAAAACCCAACAGCAGGGATACCCCAAGAGAAGCTACTGAAGAAGACAGAAAGATAGGTGAAAAGGCTAGACATCCTAGGTAAGATGTGCTTTGTTAAAGAGGAAGGGAATAAGGTGTGGAATGTGGCTCATATCAGTAGAAAGAAGGAAGGAAGGATTGATGAAGGAACTGATGAAGCTTGATTCACAGGGCTCAGGCGCTTATCTGCAAAACATTCCAGTGTGTGCCAATATCCCCTGATTTCAATAGCACAGAACATATATATTTAAGATGATTTGCTGCCTGAGATGACCATGCATACCATGTTCAATGCTTTAATGAATCAAGGCCTTTTTTTTCTGCATGGGTAGGTACATGTATGTGCAAGGAATGGAGGTAGGTGCAAAACTTGGCTGGGACTAGTCCAGAAACACTTTGCCAGGAAGAAGAAATAGCAATGCAAAGGGAGAGCATGAGTAAAAAGAGAGTGGGTAGAACTCCCACAGCCACCATGAAGGGCAGTGCTCATCCCACGGAGAACGTTTCTCTGTGTAACATTCAAAGAGAGAGCCAGGACAGCCATCCTTACCTGGCTGGAGTCAGAGATGCAGTTGCTGTTGCTGCTGATCTGTGCGGATGGTGGGTTGACGGAGATGACCGCCATGTGCTGCCGTGGGGCGAAGGTTGGGGATGGCTGGATCAGGGGAGGAGTGTGTCCGAAGGCTGAGCTCAGGCCTCTCTGCTGGGTCAGGATCTGCTGGTACGTCACGGGGTTAATGGGGTGGGGGAAGCTGAATGCTGGGCTGCAGCAACAGGAGGAGGAAAAACGATGAGGAATTATTTTAAACAGTATTTATCACATTAGTTAGCAACTGATTCAAGTTTGGCTTCCTGGAGGCTCCAGGAGACAGGCTGCAATGCCCCGGCTAGGTGCCTTCAATGTCACAAGCAGCCTGACAGCCTACTTTACTGTAAAGACAGGGCTTATGTCATGTGTGCCTTAGCAAACTTGTGAACGATTTTGACCCATGTATCAGGCTGATTGTAATTTCTTTGTTTCCTATGTTTAAAAACAGCCAAAGCCCTTGCAGTGAGTACAGAAGAGATGGGACTTAAGACATATCTGGCTTTGCCACCCCCAGGGCTCACAGGTTTTCCCAGGCAGACCTATTCTGCAGACTCACAACCTTAGGGTTATGTTACCCTGGATATAAAAAAACAGCATCACCTGGCTCACCTGGCACAGATCACAGCAGGGATGAATAACTATCCATTTAACATAGTCCGAATCCATACAACTTACTCTGCATTCAGGTGAGGGGAGTGCTGGCTCAGGGGACTGCTGGAGTATGTCACCCTTCGTATGTAGGCCACTGGTTCATCTCCAATCTAGGTCAGCAGTGACCAGACACACCACCAGCTCCTGGCTCCTTGGGAGCTAACTGGGAGCAACAGGTCTGAGCCAGGATGCAGCAGTCAACAGCATTAAAAATGAGATTCTGCTTTTGGAAAGAAAGGGTTCACTTCCAGGAGTGAGCCCCCCTGGCAGAGATGGAGAAGCACAGGAGATGCTCCGTTCCCTGTATGCTGGGCACTTGACGCACAAACCACAGACAGGCCAAAAATCGTGTATTTACCACCTTTAAGAGGTGGCCACCCTGAACCTTCACCCTCAACAATATTTTCTCTCACATCACTAACACTGCCCTCGGTGTGAGTGCTCAGAGAATGGGACCATAATTAGCAATATGCTTCATTTCTGATTTTGCTTTTATGGAAAATACTTATTGCTTGTGACCATACAATTAGTATTTCTGCTCCAAACCAGTTAATGACAACTTGACCAAAAGAATAAAGGGCAAGAATCGCTGCGGTGTAAAAGAGCTCTTGGAGTTAAAAATGCACTGCAGCAAATGAGGTGTGATAACAGGCTGCTGCGCAGATTTGTTATGTTACAGCAAAGTCTAAAAATGACTTTCTGAAGTGCCACTAGGATCTGGGTCTGAGCAGGGGAGAAAGTATTTCATTCTTGCCACTAAGACACTGTTAAAGTAGTAACAAAAAAGTCTTTTCACCCCAAATTGCTGACAGTTCTCCTGTTACACATGTAACCCATTTTACAGTTTCTGACATTCAAGATATATCTTTGGAACACTGAGTTTAAAATTCTTCAGTATTACTCCATTATTTCCTCAAAGGTCAGCAAATGACCATTGGATCAAACTCATTCTACTGATTTGTTGAAAATACCTGATGCTACCCTGAAAAGCCTAAAAACTGATTATAAGATGCTGTAGGTGTGCTCAGTTAATGACAACAAGTGAAAAGACTAGAAAAATACAATTACCAGACAAGGAGTTGCAATTTGTTTAAGTTAGCATTATGCTTGATTTTACAGTCAATTTCTAAATGATGCGGCTGGATAAATAACTTAGAAAATTAATGTTACAGTTACTAATGGCAATATCTCTGGTTTTCCCCACAAATTTTAGGAGTGCATGATCTTTATAAAGCCTTGCTTTGCAACCTCAGCGTTAATTAGATCTAACATTTTTAACAGTGAAGTAATAAAAAGAGTAACAACATTGTGAAACTTGGGTGAAGCAACCATGGCAGGAATTGGCAAAAATGAGCTGCCTAGTGTAAGTGCTTTTTAATTAAGATTTGAACGGAACTTCACTCGAGGGCTTAGATCTGTTTTAAATACGTTTTTAGAATTAGGCTCTTCAATCCATCCAGACAACATTATTTTAAGAATGTGGACCAATAATTTGGAGAATACTGTGGGACAATCTCTTAAATCAGAGGGTTTCTTAACCAGTCCAACTGCTCACAATGAGAATTTTGTTAGATGAATTTACTCTTTGTTTCTGCTTGCAGGAAGCATGATCATACTGCAATTACTGGAAACACGTTAACCAATAATCCCAATCGAGCAAACCCCCCCACGTAATGCCACAAAGCACCCTTCCACATGCAAAACCAGATGGGGACTTTGATCTAATACACTACACAGCCCCAGTGCACAAAAGTGAAGGCTGTGAGCAAGAGGTCTCCCTTGCTGGAGGACCATCCCACCTTAGGTGAACAGTTATGCATCTGAAAGGAGCTGGTCCCAGAGCTTTACCTGATTGTCCCGGCTGACAAATGGCCATAGGAGCCACTCGCTGCTGAACTGCTTCTGGAGTTGTTGATATATGCCACAAGAGAGTTTGGGGAGGTCCTGATCATCGTCTGGAGATCAATGCTGGCATCAGACAGTGGGGAGATAGACAGGGCTCGTTTTCGGCTTAATCTTGGAGTCACCCGTGGGCTGGAAAACCGGGAGACTGTGGAAAGGGAGACTTTGTCAGAAAAAAGCAGCAGGCTGCTCCCTTTCTGCAGGGGGGTAGGAGGTGCTGAGACCTGCTGCACTTGTGACTGCTGTGGGATGTTCAGCAGCCAGCAGCAGTACAGGGACCAACTGTACTTTGATGAGAGGTTTCCTCTCTGCTGGGCACTGAATGGCACGAGGTCATGTAGCACTGTGTACGCCTGCTTGCTTCTCCCTCCTTGAGTGATAAACAGAAGCCTGTCCATCACCCCCTTTCATTGTCACTAAATTAACTTAAAGGGAAAAGCCCGCACAAGGTTTCCATTAGTGCAGCCATCCCTGTTGACTCGGTGGCAGGAGCAGCGAGCCGGAAGAGCCTAACGTCAGAGCTGGAGTGACCCTTGGAAATGGTGCATGTGCTTCTGTGCAGAAGGAGTGAAAACCAAATGAACACAAGCACAATGCTGACCATCCAACTAATGAAGGAGGCAAGGCTGCAAAAGCCCCAAAAGTAAATGAAGAGTCTTAAGAAAACTAATTTGGCAACTCAGGCACAAAGTTCAAGCCCTCCCCCTCCAAGGGGACATGCCAGTGCCTGGACCCTATTAGCAATTGTCAATCATTCAGGCATGAAGTCATTTCCAACCCTGTCCCGTGGCGAGTTACTACTGTACAAATGTGGCCTCCCTCAGCATTTCAGCACTGCTAACTGGAACAAATGACTTCATCCAGAGAAAACTTTGCCCAGGCCTGAACCACCTGCAAATCTCTGGGGTGGCATGGACAGGAGGTGGGGATTGGTCATATCACAACATTCCCTGATACCAGGGTACCAGATCCCAAGCCTGCCTGAGCCCTAGCTCTGTTTGGAATGGCTCATCCCTCCAAAGCAATGAAAGCAGCACTTAGGTTGTCTATTTTTTAAAAAATATTTTTAAGGGTAAAATACACCACTCAGCCATGGGGCTGGCCGGTAATCCTCATCAGCCACTCTGGGGTACAGGAGGGCTCAGCTGCTCCACCTCCTTTCCTTGGTGAGCACAACACTGTGTTACTACCTGGCTTTTCCAGCAGCAGTCCCTCCAGAACGCTTGCTGTGAGAATATCTTATAAAACATGGTGAACAAAACAGTACCTTGCCCAGACAGGCAACATGAACTGTTTTCCTCTAGTTGGTTGGAGGGACTGATTTTGGTTGTGTATCACCAAATACAAACTTTGTATTTTGCAAGAGCATAAACTTTCCGTTCTGATGACAGTGCTGGTATGTGAGAGGGTGAATGGGATGTACAAGGAGGTAAAATATACCCTGCCAGCGTGACCAAATAGTTCCTTGATTTGTGTTGGCTTGCAGAAGTTTGTGTCAACATTTCCCTGAGACCAGTGGCTGGGCTGCAGTCTCCCAGTCTCCACATGACTCACCCATGTACCTAAGTGGCTCTGCCATTACATGTGTGCTATGTAATTGATGGGGTTTAATACCACCATCCCTTTATTACCTATAATGTCCCTTGTTGCACAAGATGAGTGACTTGGCTGAGGTCCCACTGGAAGTCCAAGGCTAAGCTGATACTTGAACCATGCACTCTTACAACTTTTGTCCTACACCTAATAAACTTCAAGAGTTGCTAGCTGCAATGTTTTTACTGCAATACTGCTATATTGGGAATTTCTCCTAAAAACTAGAATGCTACATATATACTGAATGTGTTCTTTTCATCGTATTTTGTAAAGCTACACTTTGCAGCCTCATGGGGCGTGCAGATGCTAGAAAACACAATTCAAGGATCAGGTAGAAAACAGAAAGCGCACACAGCAGTCTACAAAAAAAAAAAACACCACCTCCTGAGTGCTAAAGCTGCTCCATGGCTTGGAGGGACTAGTTTCAAATTTTCCTATTTCTTGTGGCTGGCAGACTCCAGCCCATTCTGCCATAGTGAGTAGCACTTCTGGGAGCTGGAAAAGGAGCAGACAGTTTGTAGAGGCACTATGGACGCAAACCAAAAATGAGTAAATGAACTATCCTCAGCAAAGGCTGGTCCTGCCTAAAGGCTGGAGTGGAGCATTCTCAAACTTCACATCTGGTTCATGAAATCTGGGCCCTGCCAGGGCCCTGGACCGAGCAACATAAGGGTTGTTTGTGTCTGGATCATAATGGTCAAACCCTTGCTCTGTCTGCAATATACGATATATTATACTATACAATATATTATACTATAATATGTACCATATATAAATTATTATATTAATACTATATGTTATAGTATTAATGTAATTGATCTGAACTAAACTTTTTTTCTTCCTCCCCCACTCCAGCCACATCTTGATTCAATACATGGGTCACAACCTATAAAGGCCTGAGTGCTGCTCCTACTCCTACCCAGCCATACCTCCTTGAGCAAGTTGCTGCTTCTTTCTGTGTTCCTATTTCCCAGTGTCATCTATTTAGATGAGTTCCTTTAGATAGGGTTTGTGTTTTATTATGTATGTATTGCACCAAGTGCAATGGGGCTCCATCTCAGTTGAGTTGTCAGTGTTTCTGTCCTACAAATAATATGCGTCTTTCTAGATACAGATACTATTTTCTGCATTTGCATTCCCACAGTCTCCTCCTCCTCCTCTAACAGAAGGAAGCAGGCCAGATTTGACAGTCATATTTATCTCTGTTACTCCCACACCTCAAGGGAGATCTGTTTATTAATGTGCCACTTCCCTTGATAAATTACTAAATAGAAAGAAAAGCCTTGTACTCATTTCTTGCTGTTCTTTCCTATGATTTATGTCCACAGTGCTGGTTCAGCCATTGGTTCCCATTAATTTGTGGAGGGAAGAAGTTCTGATGTCCAACAGACACATGGGTTTTAGTAGCATAACCAAAGTGGGCACCCCTCCCTGCTGCATACAGGTACATTGTTTTTTCCCCATATAAAACTCTACTGGAAGCAGTCAGATTTGCAAGCTGGTCAGACAATTCTCCAGCCCGAAACCAGTAATATGTATTATTAGTGTCTGCTCTGATTTAGATCTTGCAAATACCGTGGGCTATCTGAAACGCTTGACAGCAGATCCAACAAGTTGGGCTCTTGCTTTACACAAAAGCTTCTTAGGTCTTGCAGACTTTCAGGGAAAACTGTGACCTAAAATCATGCGACGGATGAACAATTCCTCTCTTCTCAGTGACAGCCTACACAAGGTGCCTGGGAAAGGAAGTGTCTGAGAAATGGAGAATGAGTTTCACCATGAGAAGAAGTGCTCACTGATGCATTTAGGAAGAGGGAATCTTTTCAAAATTATTATTCAAAAGCAGACTGATAGCATGGGGATCATCCTTAATAATAAAATTGGCCTGACCTAATCCCCTAAACGAGGGCACTGAGTACAAACATTAAATGATACCAGACAGCAGCCAAGATAAGCATTACTATAGCTGTACACACAAGCAAGGTGTTCAATATGGGCTGACTGACAGCCACTTGAATGCGTAAGCAAAATTCTCTGTTGCTTGAGATCCAGTGATTTTTCAAAGGAAAACCACGTATGATTTCTTCAGCAGCAACTGTGCCCAGAGAAGTAAATGAAGGCAGGATCCACTGTTCAGATGCAGAGACGGAGACCCTCAGGAGGATTTATCTGTAGAACTCCCTCTCTCATCTCCCCTTCAAAAATGCTGATTAATCAAAAAGAACAGGGTTAGTTTCAAGACTTTTTTGATGTTTGCAAAATATGTTGGGGGAAGTTTCCAAACTGTCAGAGTACCCCCTTCTACACTCTTGAAAGAAAAAGACCTGGTATTGTTGTGTTGTTATTCTAAAAGATTTTTTTTTTCTTTTTCAGATACCTAAAATCAAATTTTTGAAAGTCACATAAAGTTGGGAAATTATTTTAAAATTAATTCCACTAATCTACCAGCATTTCAGTTTTTAAAATTAATTTCTCTATGCCTCTCTACCTCAGATGGAGACTGTTTTACCTTCAATTTTTTCCCCTCGAATACTACTGAGAGATGGGAAAACTTCTTCTCAGCCCAGGTCCAGAAAAAAGAGATGGGCCAAAGCCTGCACAATGAAACCAGACAACACCAAGAGAGACTCTGTATCATTGCCTCCTCTGGTGTGTAATAGTATTTCCAGCCAAGTACCTATACAGCATGCCCAGGATGGGTGGTGGCTGTTCCTGCACCAATTTGCTCTGCATCTACCTCTCATTGTGAATGAACGCCTATTAAAGCCAGCAGATGCTTTCCATTGACTCCCTGGGCTTTGGTACATGGAATAACTATGAATTTAGAAGCTGACCTAGCAACACCCCTGTTTGAGATATCTCGACTTTACTTTCAAACTAATTCTTTCCCACTTGGAAAAGATGCTATATTTATGTACTCAGTTTTTGGGCATACCAACAGCTTGGGTTTTATTTATTCAGAGTAAATAAAACAAATTAGCTCCAAAAGGAAGAAACATAATTTTCTTTTTGTTTCTGGAAAGGCTAAAGATACCTTCTTAGAAATCAAAACTGTTTCAGATCTCAAGCAACAACAAAAATATCCTTTGGGCTGAACTAAGACTCAGGAAAGCCTAAGGCAAAAGACTGTCCCCTTCTCTCTCAGTGTTAGGAGAAGATTAAAGTGGAGGTGTTAACTGGTGAATGGAAAGGTGCAATAAGGGTTAACCCAAAGCTCTGGGCATGGTCATAGTGCTGTGGATGTCCATGAATGTAAATAAAAAATTTACCATAAGCCTTTGTCCCCTGCTTCCTCTCCTTACAAAAAATCAGCTCTGGATACAGTTTACAGTGTTTTTAATGGGTTTGAACCCAGATATACCAACGTCATAGGCACAGGTCTACATGCTGGAGAATAAATATTACTCACATATTTAAAGAAACTACTTAAAACTGCCTAGAATAACTTTTCAGTAGAAGAAACTTGACCTTATAGCAGCATTATCTTTGCAGGGTAAATGTAAAAGCCACAGCTCACAACTGAAAGACGTTCCTATCCTGGGGGAGTAAATACCCCATTTCTAAATGATCAGGAATTCAAGGCTGAATTTTCAAGTGACACTGCCCATGTCTACCAAATGTCCCTGCCCAGTCCCCCAGACAGCCGACAGCTGGGACGAAACTCGATTTCTTGGTAAAAAGAGAAAAGCTTCCTTGGCAGTTTCCGACAGTGTCTATGAATTGTCACATCCAGTGGGTTGCCTGGGAACTGGGATTTTCTTCCCAAATTCAGATTTATCCAGAACACACCAGCAATGAGTCAAATGGTCAGCTTTTACACATGTGGCAGCTTGTGGTCTGACTCCTGCGGCCATTCTAGTGCTGTTGTGCCGAAGAATGGGATCAGACTTGGCTCATGTGGGAGGCAGAAGCAGAGGCTCCTACTCTGACCACTCACCATGGCCACGGGCCATCAGAGGGACATTACAAGAGGTGGTTTTCCTGGAGGAAAATTTTAGACCTTGCATCACATTAGAAATAGTGGCAGCAAAGCCCACTTGAAAGGAAATGCCAGGCACTCAGGGGGAGCTCCTTCAAGGCAAGGAAAATTCAGGCATCTCTTTATGGACAAGCATGTTGCCATCATCTTGATGCAGAAGGACATCAGAGGAAATTGCTTCCAAAACCCAAGCCTGTAAGGCACGTGGGCTGCAGGTGGCTTGCCCCCTCCTTCTCACTAAAAGATGTCCCCTGGATGCCCTAGCAAGGCCCTGGAATATAGTGCTATCAAAATGGCCCCTTTTCCTGACCACTCACCAAGAAAACTCCACTCAAAGCATACAGAAATATCCCCCTCCTCCAGTCATCAGATTAAATGCAAGGGCAGCATAAAATCACAGGGTGATCCCTTAATCAATAAGCAGCAGCAATAAACTACAAACACTCTTCACATAACCAGTTCCTTATTCCCCTCTCTCCTTCTGCAGCAGCAACACATCTACCTCTTACTTAGACTGCAGCAGATGCTGGACATTTGTACTGGCATCAGATGCTGTCCTGGGACCCTTCCTTCTTCCCTTCCTGGTCCTATCAACTTTGTAGTTCAAGGAATACTAATGCTTCTCTCAAATCCTTGCTGAAAGACAAGGCTGCATTCTTCTACTCCCAATCCACAAGGTAACTGTTTAGATGACCCAACTTGCATACGTAAATTGAATTCTTTAGAAACCAGAGTGCAGCAGAATTCCAGACAGAGCACTTATGGGATGCTCTGGGATTTCTCTCTTCTGCACGTATTTTTCTGGGGAGGAAAACAGCATTGCTGGCTAGAAATGGCTGAGAAATTGTTTCCCATTCTCTGAGCCTTTTCTGAGATTTCAGCATGCTTCCGCGTTCTGCGCTGGGACAAAGAAAACAAAACATCACCAGCAAAAAAACCCAAAAAATCTTTCAGAATTTTTAAGGAAGTGCCTACAGGGTGTGCTGTCTGCCCAGAGTAGCCAACAGCTGGCTTGTCTGGGAAGTCATCTGTGATCCAGCATATCCAGCCTGTAAGCCCGCAGCTGCTGGTCCCTCAAGCCGCTGGTGAGGCACTTCTTTCCTAGGTCACCGTGAGGCTGGGCTCTCTCCATATATCTTGAGGTTATCAATCATTTCACATAAACCTGCTGGAGGAAAGTCCTGAGCTCACCTCTCAGACTGTGGTAACCACTGGGCTGTACTGCCAGCCCTGCTCCTTATGCTGATGGCTATTAAATCATTTACTTGAAGTAGAAAGGCTCCAATAACACTGACTGAAAGAGGCCATTGATGCTGAATGACTGTTTGATTTGGGGAAATAAAGTCCTGCTTGATGATTAGCCCATGTCCTAGGCAACTGCGCCAGCCACTAGCTTTTTGGCTACGCTGGGCTGAACAAAACCTTTCCCAGTTAAACTGATGGTTGTAAGTCAAGACATTTGTGAGTGCCACACACCAAGCAGCAAGAAACAGGCCTGGGTTCCTCCCTCTAGCTCCAGAACTCAATGAAATGTTGTGCCAGCACTGCAGGTTCATCCCTGCTGTTGGTAACTGTAAGGCTGCACAAACAGAGCCTTCCTGACCTGAGCGACTACCTCTGCGCAGAGCTGCTTGGACCTAAGCTGAATTTGAGTTGTTTTTCCCCCATTGCCTGATTTAGCATTGGCAACCCAATCACACTTTTGACACAGTGCAAACAGAAGTCATGGATTTAAAGACGATCTCTACTTCCCACTTTGGCCATGAGAGTCTTATTCTGAAGATATGGATCTTACTTCTAGAGCTGCCACTGCTCTGCTCACTGGCCATTTTGTCTTTCTCTTTGGAGTCTCCAGTGATGAAGGAGCTTTGCTTTGTACAGTAGTCTGACATCTTCTGTTGTACAGGGCTATAACAGTACAAGCATCGAGTCACCCTGAATACACTTCTCTTGAGAGCAAAAGACACCTCCTGAAGGGCTGCGCATAATCACAGGAGCACTTGTGCTTAGGAAAAAAAAGAAGCTGGATGTACTAAATGTGCTCAGAAAGTTGTAGTCATCTCCAGGTTCATCTGTGCTCCTCACCAGTCTTTACTGACCCAGGGATGCTCTTGTGCAACCACTCTGTCACCTGGAATAATCCACCATGTGGTACCCACTTCTAGAATAGAAATGCAAAAAGATAGTTTTGATCTGGTGAATAGATCCTGTATAGTCTCAGGGGTGATCCATCAGCAATGTTGCGACACTGGAAAGCAATTAACTTTTGATTTGAAAGTGTAGGCTTTCCAGAAAATGGATTTAAGCCTGGATTCAAACTCCATTCTTGGATTTAGAGTCCCCGTTTGGATGACAGAATGAAACATGACAGCTAACTGAAGGGTAATTTAGTCACCACTGGAACCGGCCTGAAGACCCCAGCAGCCTGCTGCATGAAACTTGGTCTAAACTCTGGTGGTAGAAGTACTTATAGCTGCACAGTGAAAACCCTGCCAAAGAGATGCAGCTTTGGTGCACTCTAGCTCAACCACCATTTAAACACTTCGCAGTCCTGACACATGGTCAGCGCCAACAAGCTCCAGCTGACCTTTATGTCCCATTATTTTTCCTAACCCTAGACACCTGATGGGGTGAAAAAAACACTGACAAACATGGAGGCACTGAGAAATTCTCCAAGAAATGCAATTACAGCAACCAAAAGGGCTCAGGTACATGCCTGCGGAGAACTACTGCACAGTCTTGGGCTCCTGTGGGTCTGCAGATGTTTGGAGGTGATGTGACCCTGAATAGGCCAGTTTTAATATAAGCTTATCTGCTGCTTTTTCTTTTGCAGGTGCCAGTGTTACCACAGGTGTGTGACAGTGCTGTGTGTGGTTTAACAGGAGCTACCTGCATTTTCAGCAAACTAATTCTTGTAAAGTTATTATGTTCTAGAGTTCTCTGGGAAGAAGAGGGCTCTCTGAAAGACTGAGGTGGTGACTCACTGGGGTTTTATGCATGCTACTGATATTCTTGTCTCAGAAAAGCACCAGAAGAAGATGCTTTATTAAATTATCTGTTCAACTATTTATTTACTTAGGCCCTGCCGATTTAAATTTTTGAAGTGACTTTCTAAAAAGAGAAGGAGACTCTGGTTCCTCAGCCAGCATTTCAGAGACATCCATTCGAGTTTCTGTCTTGAAACTGAACAATTCTCTCTTCAACCCAGCTGATGGATAAACCCAAACACATAGAACAGAGACTGGAACTGGGCTGCTGCTCCTTTTCACATTCTTAAGAAGTATCCTTCTAGTGTCTCATTGTTACATCTTCATGACATTTGAAAGTTTTCATCTCATGCAGAGCATGTGAAGGCCCAGAAAACGCTTTCCAGTTACTCATCAACAAAGCTTGACCAAAAGATCAAAATAAATGCTTGGTGAGCCCTGGCTTTGCAGTGAATAACGGTTATGAGCTTGGCCACATGAAACCAGGACCTTTGATATGTGAGCTATTTTCAGAAGGCAAACAGTAAGAGAATCTTCTGACAAGGGGAGAATCTCAGATGACTTCAGATAAAGACTGATCTTCACAAACCAGAGGACAAGCACCTTGGTGTGTCAAGAGTCAGCCTGCATTAGCATCAAAACAGTTGTGTTTGCTTCCCTCACTGGCTGTTCATCTGGCACTTCACTGAGGCACTGCTGGTCAGAGATGGACTAATAAGGAGGAAAGGAAGAAGGAGTCTTGTTCATGAGCCCGAGGAGAACTTGGCAGTGCTGGTTTGCACCCATCTGTTATAACCACAGACATTAACTCTTTGGAGGGAAGACAGAGTGGTCTTACTGACCAGCTGCTTTGTAGCAGAGAAGCCCGGTATATATTTTGGGTGTCAGAGGCAAGATGGTACCAAGGAGCATGTCTCTCCCTTTCTGACTGGGATCTGGGTTCACGAATAATCCAGCAACTGGCAGCAAAAATGATAATTCAGGTAAAACTTCCACAACAGCTGCAGACAAGAAATTGTTTGGGTGTTTTTTTTTTTTTTTTGTTAGAAATATCTATAAACCTCCATCACTGAAGAGCCAGAACAGCTTTTATCATTCTAAACCAGTCACTTTACGAAACAGCAAGACCACAAAGTCTTTCATCTTGAAAGCTCAACAACAGAAACTTTGAAGCGGTAATGAAACGATGCAGATCTCCACTCCAAAAATTATAATGGTCCACACGCAAATCAGAAGGCAGCGCAGGAAACAGAAGCCAGGATCTGAAAGTCGAGCCAAGTTGCTTGCAGCAAGAAATAATCCCCAAACTGCCCTCTGTAATATCAGTGCAACCCCAGTTCTTACGAGATGTGCCATACAGAGATAGGAAAGAAATTTCTAACAGCTCTGAAAATCATCTGTACCTCACATATGCTTCCAGACAGACTTTACTCATCTCACCAGGGAAGTGGTCAGGCCGCAGGGGTGACTCAGCACCACAGTGCCTAACATGGTTTTATTTCTTCTTCATTTAGGCAGGAGCGAGAACTTTCTAGGCTTAGAATGCCCTATACTAGCATAAATACCACATTCATGCAATTTTTTTTCCCCCACAAAGTACTAACATATCCTCTCCATTATGGCTCCCCGTAAACATATTTTTAATCCTTGGGGACCTGAGAGGTCCCAGCCAAGATGAGAGGTCCATCATGCCGCACAGCTATGCATGGAAATGGCCGGCCTTTGCCCCAGACACCAACCAGGCTAAACATGGGGTGAGATGGGGAGCCAGAAGCGGAGTTTGTCCCCAGGTACACTGTGGTAACCCATGGCCAAAGCAGTAGGATGGCAGCAATGCTCTGGTCACTGGACGAGCCCATCTAACCATACAGCAGCCATGCTATCCTCCCAAAGAGGCCACAATGTATATATTTTAAACTACGTGTATTTTATACATACATATATGGAAAAAGGTGACCTTTTAAGCCAAAAATTATAGTGTAGCACTCATGGGTTTTAACAGGGCAGAGTTACCATCTATAGCAACCTCCGCCTGGAGGACAGCCTCATCCATCTGCCCCAGAATTCTAGCCATGCCAGGGAGGACACAGACCACTACTCACCATCAACGGGGCTGAGGTAATCATGGAGGTGGGCTGTGCTGGCTGCTCCCCCACTCTGCATTAGAAGGTCCCCATAGGGATTCGGGTGGCCAGCCATCAGCGTCATTTGGTGGTAGTAGTCGGCAGGGCTGGCTCCTGGTGGTGGCGGGGGCAGCCCAAAAAGACCTCGCTCCTTCAGGTGCTCGTGAGCTGCTGCCGGAGCCACAGGCAAGGAGAAAAACATGGGGAGAAGGTTCCCACCGCAACGTTAGACCTCAGCGCTGACGTTCCCCGTATCCCCCCACGTCCCCCATCAGCCCCGGCCGCACAGCTCCACATAGGGCTCTCATGACGTGCACTTGGGCGTGCTTCTGCGGACAAAAGAAACTAAGCTGGGGCCTCTGCATTCCTCCATTTCCGCAAATTTATAAACAATCTCTCATTCCCCCTTCTAATAATCCTCCCGTTTGGACACAGCCGGCACCCCAGGGAGGGGGGAGAGGGCCCAGCCCGCCAGCAGCAGTAACCCTGTCAGCATTAACATCCCTGCCCATTAGGAAGGAAAGACAAATGCAGCCCAGTTCCCGATAGCAGCGTGAGGAAATTAAAGCTAAGGTCTAATGCATAGAGCTAGGTTTAGTGTCTGGCAGCATAAAACCATTTTGGCTGCCAAAGCCAATTACGCTCACTTTCTCCCAGCTGTAATTTTTCAAACCTGCCTCCCCACCCGCTTGCCCCATTAACTTATTTACCACTGCCTTACAAAAAAAAAAAAAGAAAGTACAGAATAAAAGCAAGAGAAAAGTAACCCAAAACACAATGCCTCTTTTTTACAGCAAAGAACGAAACTGGTTTTGGAAGGAGAGGGATGGGGCAGAGCACACGCACACCAGCCGTCCGACCTCTCCGTGGCAGGCAGCTTGGAGTTCAGATGACGTTCTGTGGGAGGGAAGAAGACGCATGCGTCTCCCCATCACTCTAGGGATGTTTTTTTAGACACTGAAGATGGTTTTCTGTTGCCAGACTCTAAGCCGGGGGCCGTGTCACTCTCTGGTGTGCTTCGCTTTGCAGTGGAGAAGGGCTGCTTGCCCCTGCAGCAGATCAGGAACCAAGAGGTGCTGGGGTTTGCTTGGTGCGCAGAAACTGGGTCCCCAAACCCTGGCTGCTCCCTGAGCACTAAGCCTGCTGCCTGCAACTGTGCAATGAAGCACTTCTGATGAAGTAAGGCATGACTTGAACCTCCCCAATGAAAGTAGTCGTGTGTTTTCCCCTTTCCCTGCTTGGCCGTTTTTGTCCTCTGCTTCCCAGTACAGGATCTGCCAGGGCCTGGAGAGCATCACTACCTCTGCATGCATCCAGCACCAGCTCCCCCTCAAAACTGCTGCACGGCAGCTCAGGAGTAAGGAGGAAGAAAGTATGGCTCCTTTCCCTCACTCAGGAGCCATCTTGTCCCAAGACACAAAGCCAATAGGGGATAACCCAGCCAGCATTGCCTCATATTGGCAACATCAATCCCAGCCAGGCCAGGCAGCTGGAGAGATGTGACCCTCTTTGGAGAAAGCAGATCTCCCAGTAGAGACAAAAGAGTAGGCAAGCTCCTAAGAGAGCCGAGAGCGCTGTAGAAAGGAACGTACTTTAAGCAAAATATTTATAATATGATCCAGTGGTAATAGCTATTCTCACGCTCTGCTTTCTCAGCACAGTGATGCAAAACAAATGTGTAGTTAAAAAGGAAAAAAAAAAAAAAAGAAAAAAAAAAGAAAAAGAGACAGCTCTCCCACTTCAGAGAGCAGCTGTGGAGCCTTTGCGGCTGTAAATCCCCGGGGTTTGGGGGATTTCAGTGCTGGTGAGCTACAAAATCGCTGCAGTACCAGTAGCACAGTGTCTTACCGTCAGCAGGGCTGAGGCCCCTCGCAGCAGAGATGACGGAGAGTGTGGGGCTGCCGTGGACGGAGCGGAGGTAGTGCTCCATGTGGGGTGCCACGTAGGGGTGCGGTGGGCTGAAGGGCGACTCGCCAGGCCCGGCAGGGTGCGGAGACAGGCGGATGAGGGAGATGTCAGAGATGACAGGGCTGCCACTCAGAGGAGGAGGCCTGGGAAGGAAACAGAGTCACACCATGACATACTTGCCGCATGTATTTGTGGAAGGTGGCTCCCCCCCTGGACTGCTGTGAAAAGGGGCAGTGCAGAGCACACCCCATGCTGAAGATCTCACTCCATTTTCTCCCATGGGGAGGCTGGCTGCATGAAGATGTTCGAGGCAAAGCCGGGGCTTGCAAGCTCCTCGCTGCCCCCGGGTATCCAGATGCTTAGTGCTGCCATGTGCAGACAAATCCCCAGACAATGCTGCCTATGAGAGGGTGTAAATGGCGCAAAAAGTACTTACATGATCTTGAGACAAGCCATATTTTGCTTGGCCCAGCATGCGTGGCTCGGCCAGCGCCGGCAGAGCAGCTCTCCCTGCCTGCGTCCATCATGGCTTGCACAAACCTACTTGACAGGTCGGCGGTACAGTTCAGAGGGCAAAAGTTCATGAGAGGTTTTATTGCGTGCTTTCTGGGGGCCACCTCTGTTAAATCCCTCAGATCTTCCTCAGGCCATGCACTACCTGAGAAAGAAGTCAGTAAATGCTGAGGGATTCAGCAGGTAACAAAAAGATAGTCACAGGCATGTTTTGGCACTTAAGAAGTTTTTGCAGGGTGAGCAAGGATGGAAGAGAATGCATGCGGACATCTCCCACATGTACCCTCCAGCCTTTTAGGTAAACCACAAAAGGTGCACGGAGAGAAGAAAAAGTTACACAACCTGACCTGAAAAGCAGAAAATCTGAGCTAGATGCCAAGAGAGTCAGAGCTGCCATTAGGCAAAATAAAAGAGCAAAATCTGCTTTGCATTAGCTCCCTCTGTACTCACAGACTGCTTGAAGCGGAGCTGGTGGTGAACACAGGTCACAGCAGGGACGGTGTTTGCGCCTGCCTGGGTGCTTTGGCAAAGCTGAGGGAGATAGATGTGCACCTCATCGGCTGCATCCCCTGCACAGGAGACCATGGGGATTCAGGGTTGTGGAGGTCAGTGATCTGGGATGTCAGCTGAGCTAAGAGACAGTATTAGAAAGGTCCTTCCTTAAGAATATCCAAATACGCCATTAACAAGTGCATGTAAGATCTGCGTCTCCATGCACAAACAACCACAAACACAAGGGTCTGAGCAGTTTAGACATGCCACCTGCACTTCAGGATCTCAGTCTCACCCTGCCTTATCAACACTTCAGGTGCATTTTAAATTATTTGTAATGCCTACATATCAATAAAACCACATAGAAATGTAATACAAGCTTTGCAGACTTATTCAGCAGTTTACGACCATGTTTGTCTTTGTTTGATCTTCCTTGTGTTTCTCTGTCTTTCTGATAAATTAGTAAACCTTGTGGCTTTTTGAATGCTTTCTGCAGATGGGTAGTAAATTAAATGCCTTTTAAAATATTTATAGTTCAAAGTACTTTCCCGTAGCAGTACACTCTGCGGCTTACTGGTGTGAAATACAAGGCACCGAAAACCTGTAAGATGTAAAGGACTTGAGGAAATGCACACCCAGTGCAATACAAATGCTTGTCAGATTCGGACTGCGGTTTCGCCAGAGTAGCACCCACCAGCATCAAGCCTGTTTTCCTTTATGGCACCGAAACAAAACTTCAGACCTCACAACCTCCCCACCTGCATTGCCATGGCCTTTCATTGCCAAAATTATGGGGCGACCCAAGTCCCTCTCCAAATCCCTTTCTGGTGCCTCCCGCCATGACGTCAGCCACTGCGGTGGTGGCAAAGCTCGGGAAAGCTGCAGCCAAGGCTGCCAGGGCTGGTTTCTGTCGGGGCTGCTAATAAAGGCGGCCGAGCATGGAGCCGACCAATTTATTTCTACTGGGGAGGAGGGAGAAGTGAATCAAAGTCCCTGTTCCAGATTTAGTTTCAATTCATTTCTAATAATCTCCACCACCTCATCTGGAAAAAATGAAACAGGATTAAAAAAAATGATGTCATTAAGAAAACATCTGACTAATTTTTCTTCTGATGAAGCCTTAATATAAGTGAGGGGGGCTGCAAATTAAAAGCAGCCCCAATCTTCCTTGGGCCACAGAGCCTGCCTTAATACATAAGCCATGAAAGAAGTTTTCTTACATATACAATAAGTTTCCTCTTTCATCAGTACTCACAGCTTCTCCCAAAAGGGTTGTGAACTTCTTTGATGCAGTCTTGAAGCTACGTATTACCAGGTTTATGAGCCTTCGGAGCCTCTACTGATCAAACTGTGAGGCCAACATCTAAAATGTGTATAACAATATGAAGGGTTTGCTGTTCATTTTCTTCATGCTAAATTGGGCAGAAATGCTGCAGTTCCTCAGAACAGGAAAAACTCCACACTGGCCAAAAAGGTAACACTGGGAAAGAGATCAAGAATTCACCCAAAATGCATCCAGCTGGAGCGCTGGGTGGTATTTTAATATGAAGCTGGCCCTCTGCATAAAGACTGGGGTGGAGAACAGGCTTCTTACAGCGCTGCTTAAAGCCCCTCCTTACTCCATTTCTCCATCTGTGGACTAGGACAGAAGTGTTCTCAGCCAGGCCTGGCTCCTGTAAGCCCTGCCAGTCAGGGATCACCTCTCACTGTTGTACACCCACAATTCCAGCAAAGAATCATCCCATGCTGCAGCCTGTCCCAGAAGCGTGGCTTCCAGTACCGGTCTAGCAGGAACGGCTCAGTTGGCCAGAGGGATGCCCTGCTCCTGACTCCCCAGATGTCTGATTTTTTCCTCCCATTTTTTTCCCACTCGTGTCACTGGCATTATTTCTCATCTAATCCCCAAGTCCCATGTTGTGCCATTGCACTGGCACTCTGCAAATACACAGTGAGAGGCAGCCATAGATTCACAGGTCTGCTCCTGGCAGAGGAGAACAACTAGCTGATGCTTTTTAGAGGTAGTGGCTTACATAGATGAGAGATGAAGTGACACTGGGCAGCTCTACCCAACATGCAGCTCACCTTGGGCAAGCATAGCTCCTCATCCCTATGCCCCAAACCCCACAGCAGGGCAATCACTAGCTTGTTGTGGTGAACCAGCCTGTGCAATGGTGCAATGGTGCCAGATCTGGGTTTCTTAGTTTGCTCAGTTTCCTGCTCAGACCTGTGCTATGCATGTATCACTCCCCACTCTTTCCCTGCATCCTGCGATGGCATAAGGAAAGCATCACAGTGACTGGGGGAGAGCCACTGGCTTTGCTGAAGCCAATGTTGTGAAAATCTCATTGTCTGCAGTGGGATGAGGGATTTCACCTGACCACATATACTTCTGAAGGAACCAGGATTCTGTTTTTCAAATAGGCTAAGGGAATTGGGTGCCCAAATGCCATTAAATTTAACGGGAGCTGGGGGCCTGTTTTCCCTGCGGCTCTGGTGAGAAGCCCATGCTCTATAATTAATGCTCACAACTTATAGAGCAATTTGCATCTCTGACGAAGCACGTGAGCATGGATTCATTTCTTCCCCCCACCCAGGAGAGGCTCTCCTTTTCCTGCTTTCTAACAGAGGGAGACACTAAGGTGGGGAAGACATTACTTTATCCCATCTAAGGGCTGCAGAGCTTCCTGCTGATGCTGGGTGCATGCACACTGCTGAAGGCTTTACATAGCAGGCTTTTACTGGCGCAGTGGATAACTCCCCTTGGAAAGCAGAAATCCTTGCACTATTTACCTGGCCCCAGCCCCCTGCAGAGCAGGACTGTAAGGCAGTTGGGTACCCACCGCAGCGGAGGCGCGCCACCAGTGCAAGGAGAGCTACTGCTGCTTGAAATGTGACATACACTGCTGGTAGGACACTAGGAGATTCTCGGTGGTTTCACCAGGAACTGGCCTACGTCAGGAAAAAGAGATTTGCTTCACTTTCCTGCCGCCTGGGTTTTGCTGAAAGAAGCTTGTCTGAAGTTCTGCAGTCTCATCTCAAAGTCTTGGGAAAGAAGCTGGCAGGTTTTCTTTGGAAAGCAAGGCAAAAGAATTCAGCCTGGAGTTTTCAGTGAGGCAGAGCAGTGTGTCCCTATGTGGGCCCTGGGAGCCGGTAGGTGCCTGTCTCCAATGCCACTGCTCATAGGTGTGTGCGCTGTGCTTGGTGCATTGCAGCTGGATGCTGTGCTGAGAAAGGAACTTCATGGTCTCATGGTGGAGCAGCAGCACTTAGCAGCTGGGCTAGGCTCCTGGGAAGGGAAATCCCTCAGAGATTGGCAAAACCAGTGCTGGCTGCTATGAATAGCATCCTTGGGGTGACTTTTTCTCACTTTGCTCTCCCCCTGTGGTCACACACGAACAATCCCAAAATCTTGCATGGGAGAGATGTGACACCATCTCCCTGCTGCTTGCATGTGGGTCTACAGCCTCTGCAAGGAGCACCCTGCAATGAACGCAACAGTTAAGGAAGTAGTGTATTTCTGAAATAATCTCCATCGGTTAAATAAACCACAGAAAAATGGGGACAATTAACCAGCACTAATGTCCCATGACTAGTCTAAATTAATACTTATGTAGCAAATATATTCATTTAGTGGAAAACAAAAGGCTGAATACTTTTCCATATGCTTAATGGAATATGGACACTTGCAGGCAATTGTTTTGCTATACAATAAAAAACCTGCACAGCTGTTACACAGAGATGGAAGCTAAGAACAGAGCTGCTCACAGGGAGGGGTATTATAGCCTGGTACGATTTTGCTATTGGAAAAAAGCTTTGAAAGCCAGCAATCCCATCTAACCACCACATAAAAATCCTTGCTTTAGTTTTGTTTTAAATAAAGCTTCCTAGCTTGGTTTTTTCAAGTCCTGTGTACCCAGAACACCACCCCATGCCTGCAGGAGATGGAGGAGAAGCATATGGATGCCTGAAAATTGACTGCTCATGGCAGACACTCTACGTATGAGATGCCAAAGCTGTATCCAGCAGGAGACCTAAAATGCCCAAGTATTCATTCTAAACAGTTCAGTCTAAACAGCTCTCAACAGGCCCTCAACTTCACCTCTGTTTATTTCTGATTTGAAGTCCCTTACAACAGGAAGGGTGAGAGGTCGCAACACTTGTGCAGTACCCTCAGGATCAAATCCTACAAGGTCCCTCAAAACAAGGTATGTTTCAGAGGTCAAACCTGGGCCACAACTATCAAATTCACATGGCATTTGATCACTCACAAAGATCTCCTCCTTCTCCCATTTTTTCGTCTGAGAGAGTGGAGGATGCTCTGGAAGGAGCAGAATGGAGCTGCCTTGCAGCTGCCTCTCCCCATCAGCCACTGCCAAAGGGTGCTGGGCAGCCTGGTAATGAGGTGGCGGGGAATCACCCACACTTCTCAGCTCTCCCAGCACTGCAACAACTTGGTAATTTTCCAGTAAAGTGACCTGATGCTCAAATATGGGAGTATCAACTCAAAGATGCCAGTTTATGTGCCCTGCTAGGAAGAGACAGGGATGGGGACCCAAGAGACATCACTGCTAAGTTCCAGCCTTCCCCTGTCGGGATGTTCAGAACAAGTATTTTTATTTCTTTTTCCTGTATTTTCTCAGCTATAAAACAGGGTTAATAATATAATTCCTTTTTCTTCTCCATACTCACAGAGATGAATATGTAGAAAACCAGAACTACCTTTGCGAATTCAGCAGTTAATGTACTCACTTCTGAGAAGCTGTTACGGAGACTGTGAAGCTGGACAAAAATTGCTACAGCTTCAATGCAAAAACTTAAAAGGCATGTTTCGAGCAGTTCCTGTTTTCTCTTTTCCCCTCAACTATGGCTTTGAGGCATGGAAAGTATGGAAAATTAAAAAAGACACTTTAAAGCGAAGGCAAGTTCCCATTAGATAGGTTTATGGATGGAAGCGGTAAATTCATCACTGCTGCAAGACTACAGCAAACCTAGATGGTTTCCTAAAAGATGGGTTCTAAGTGTCCTGCAAGGTTTGGAGTTTTAATAGTAGGAAAGAGTAATTTCACCCGCTGTAGAAATTAAAGAGGGAATCCTATGGCCAGTATCGCAGATGTCAGATCAGACAACTGAGGCAATTCCTTTGGGCCTTAAAAGACACAAATTTGAACATAAAATCCCTTATTTGTGGGCTTGTGGTAGGGCACTGCTTTGAGAAGGGTTTAGGTAGACACTATGAAATAACCCACTCTGAATCCATTGGCAATGGTAGATGCCTAAATACCTTTAAAAATCACAGTTTAAAGTCTAACCTTGTACCACTGAAGTGAAAGAAAACTCTGCCACTGATGGCAAGAGCAACCAGAACAGGTCTCCGTGCAAATTCCTTTCTTTTCCATCTGCAGCATGGGAACAGTATCATAACCTATCGGTGGGGCCAATTTCTTATCACAACTTTTTTCCATCCCTTAGAAAAACATATTAAAGGTTTAATGAAACTTCTAGCATATGAGGCCAATTTCATATACTTGCTTCAGATAAGAAAAATTATGCTTTTACTTCAAAAGTGCAAAAAAACCCAGGTAAATATCTTTCATTTTTCCTTTCAAAAGACCATTCTGTTTTCAAACATACCTGACTTCAATCCTACGTTTAAAATACCTAAGACCAAGAACAAATGGAACAAAAGATTCAATTTCACCTGATAAAGAGTGTTACTATTTTTATCAATGAAATCAAAAGTATTTTGGCTTATTTAGAGCTTGAAACTTTTTTTTTTTTAAAATCTAAATTCTACCAGAATTGTTGGAATTTAGATGAAAACTCCCAGGCTGTTGGCAGCCTTAGTGGGGACAAGAGCAACATCTGGAGGGAGCAAAGCTGGGAGTGTGAGTACAGGAATCAGTCCTCAGATTAGAAACTCTTCTAACCACATATGGTTTCTTATTGTATTTATGCTGCATCTACCACAATGCAGGTCTATTTTTGCTGACACTTATAGGCACAACTGCAACACAATAACAATAACAATATCAATATTTGCTTTTTAAATGGAAGAAAAATGCAAATTTTTAATAAGTAAGGTTGCCCTTCATTATACAACACACAAAGAAGCAAGACATCAAAGGTGGAAATTAAGGGTTGATACAGGACCTTCAAACCCAAATCAAATTAGTGTCTTGAGGAGAGATCTTTGATTTAAGCTTAATAGCGGTGATTTTTTCTTGGGTTGTTTTATACTTAATCAGCCACACAGCCCACTGTGCAGACATATGTTCCCAAAGCACATCAAAGCAAGTAAACACTCTGTTTCAGATCCTAATATCCTTTTTTATCCAATTATCTTACTTACATGATCTTTTAATTTAAGTTCTGAAAGCCCACCTTTTCACATGAGCTTTCCTTTAGCAATGGAGGTAGAAGCTTGGCCAGCTGAGTTCTTGTGAGATACCCGCCAAAAAAACCCCACAACGAATAAATCAAAGCACAGCAGATGAGTCTCTATGATAGTTTCTTGACAGATTAATGATGAAAGCCTTCAGAGGAGAAGCACATTTTAAGAAGGGGAACTTCAAGAAAGGTAGCTGAGGGGGAGAGAGGAAAGGAGAGTGAGAGAAAAGATATGAAAGAAAGCATGGATAAAAGTGCAAGAGCCAATGAAAGTAGTTCAGCAACAGACGAAAGGAGCAATGTAAACCTAGAGGCAACGTGAACTTCAAGTGGAAACCACCAGGCATGAGAACTTGAATCTAGTCATCACAAAATTTGAGAGCTGGAGTGTCAAAACATTGCGGGCTCAGGGCAGGCAGGGAATGAGGGCTGGGCAGTGGCATGGCGGGAGGAGCAGGCAAGGTGGGAAGTGGTGGAGAAAGAGACAGGAGGTGTAGATATGGACCAGATCCTGATGGCAGAGCTGAGCAGGAAGCTGAGGGAGACCTGGGAGGATTAAGCCCTGGTTAGAGCATGTGTGAAATGGATGTTGGAAAGATGTGTTGGATGTGACACAGCCGTTTCTCTGCATCTGACTGATTTCCCTTGGGACACATGTTGAGAATATTAGCACTTCTGAGTGAATACTTTGCTTGTAGCTGTGAAGACACTGGGCTTGGGAAAACACACGGGAAGTGTGTGTGCGTGGGGAGGAAATCCGAATTTTTGATCCCTGCCTATTGTCTTCTTGTCATGCTACTTTTGGGTGGGGCTTTTGCCCCTTAAAAGGAAATAACATTCAAGTGCTACAAAAGGGTTTAACATTTTAAACACTATTTCTATAGTACTTCTGAAAAGTCCCCTTCCATGTTACGCCAGCACTGACCTGTTGTGAAGAAGGATAGTCAGTTGCAGCAACACTGCAGCAGTGGTGTGGAACGGAGCTCATGGAAGAGTCAGGCAAAACATAGAAAATGCTTATTCATTCATTACATTTTAAATCTGCCTTGGCTCTATACCCGTCATATCCCAGAAAAGCAAAAAAAGACCATTCCTCTTCATCATGACTGTAATACAATCAACTGGCTGCAGCATTACTCTAACCAACATTAACTAACAGAGTCTGTGTCTAACATCTATAATTTCATGTTAACAAATTACGTAGACTCCTGCATTTCCTGGTACCTTGAATGCCCAAGAAGCTCATAACTTTTCTTTATATGCAAAATGTCAGGGAAAGGGCAAACAATGTTATGCCAAAAGACCATAGCCAAATCACTTGGTTGGAATGTGCAGTAAATCACGGGGTGAATGGAAAATGAATCTTTGTTCCAGGACAGTGACTTCCAGCATTAATGTTGCTGTTAATATGTTCCTTTCCTATTGGGAATGTCCTCTTTCCATGATCCAAGGTCCTATAACTTAAATCCCATAAATAAACAAGACACCAAGGAAGGAAAACTTACACCCAACTACTTATAAATGTATAAACCAACTGTTTATAAATGCATAAACCTGAAATGTCCTGCTTTTCTTTTCATAATTACAGGGGAAAACCATTGGTGTTCAGGCTTTAGAAAGATGTTGTGCTTGTTCTAAGCAGCAGTAAGCTGTTGTAGCTAACTGGAAGTAACCACAAACCTGTGGTTTACAAAGGGGAATAAAAGGAAACAGGAACAGGTACAGCACAGATCTCTACGAAGCCTTTCTAGACACAGTAGTCAGAAGAGCTCTGTAAATAGAGGTGATTGTGGTAGCTGCAAATATATCTCGCACATACATGTACACACATGCTAGGTATGCTGCTGGCATACTGCATGTGTATCTGCCTCTGGTGCCTCACAACACAGAGGTAAAAGATGTTCATTCCTAAAAAACCAAAGCTTTAAGCTGGTGCTCCCTGGGTTTTCTGCAGGAATTAATTTTACTGGCATTTGATTTGACACATCTTAAACAGCAACAGCACTCACAGCAACCTCCAAAGGGAAATATTCCTGAACAATATATAATAAATACATTGATTTCTAATAATAACCATCTGCCCTAAATCTTCTTGTTGACACGTTTAGTTGGACCAAAGGCCCTTTTCACATCTACTTCATGACAGTTCCCATCACTACATAAAGACTTTGAAGTGCCCTAACATGCAGTAAAATGCGAGACAACCTACCAAACTGTCAATATTTCTTCACTTCTAAAGGGAAATGCTAATGGCACTCAAAGAGCTCAAGATGCAATGTAAGATCTGATCCAGCAGGCTTGCTGATCTAAGTACCCTTGCTTTTGCTATGAGTATTCTGAAAAGCGAGCAATTATATGGTGAAGAGCAGCACTAGGTAAAAGTTTTTCACTGATATGACTGTAAAAAACCCCACTTTTTGTTCCAACCAAGCTTTTCTCTTGGAAGTGTCTGCAGTCTTCTGTACAAAATGAGAGAATTAACAATTAGTTGAGCTTTTCAATTTTAATTTCTTCTTTTTAACCTACCACTTGTTTTCTTTTTTTTTGTTTAATCATTACAAAGAAAGTGAACCACAAAGAAACACGGATGTTTTGAAAATCTGGACAACATTCAGCTGGGAGTTAATTTTCCACAAGAAAAGATGAACACAAATAATTCAGTCTTTCTTCAAATGAATGTGATAAACAACTGGCATTTCTCTGTCAACTCTAGCCTGCAGTGCAAGACTGAGAAAGGCTCCATAGCAGGAGAAACTAAATGGAATAAACAGAAGCCCAGCCCAAAGGTAAAACCCCAGCACTGCTTGCTGCACTGTACAACTTCAACTGACTTCAAAGGAGCCAGGATGCTGCCCACACACCCCAAATCATCAGCTCATGGTAAGAAAGGATGAGGTGTTTTATATCTCATCACGCATGCACCACCCAAAAAGCCTTCCTTCCAAAACTCTTTTGCTCCCAGATCCATTAATGTCATTCTCTACAGCCGCTCTCTTATTATTCATTCTACAATGACACACAAAAATATAACATATTTATTAAGGAAGGAATAGGGATCTGATACTCCCCAGCTGTTTACTGCTTTAGTCTGTGGTTTGCAAACCCATGGGAATCACAAAACCTTCTTCAGGTGCCATGAAAGACAGCAAAAATACCCCTGCAAGCCTCCTGTTATTTAGGCCATGTTTGACAATCCTGCTCGAAAATTTGTAGGCCACAGTCCATGACAGCTTGAAAACCCCTCACTGATCCTATGCTTCCCAAAATCAACACAAAATTGCATATGAGACATTCTCAGAGTAATCGGTGACCACCACCAGCCAACCAACACCCACTGATGTCAGCTAGCACCACAGCACGCATGTGTGACATAAGCATTTTCACTACGCCAGTGCAGAGGTAACCCCATCTTCCATACCTATGGTGACACCTCCCTCTCACTGCCATGCAAAGGCAGACCTGCAGACCTCATCTTTCGTTCTCTTATCTCATGCAGCTATTCCTTATGCAGACACATTTCTGTATACAAACCCCGTTATACTTGACCCTTGTTTCACCCTGTTTCCATTACAACGCTGTAGACTCAACCAGACTTGCTCCAGTGCCAATTCTGTGCTGTCATTCCTTGCGCAGAGTGGTAATAAAGAAATCACTGTTTTAAGCTGACAAAGAACAGATTTCTTACTAAGTAAACACTGATGTTTTGGTAGGGAAATTAAGTTATAAAATTGTGTCTACAAAGGGAGACCATACAGATGGAGTTTGTTAAGAGACAGCAATACAGTCAACAGTGGTTAATTCAATTGCCTGCTACTTATCAGATTTTATTTTATTTTTTTTAAAAAGGCTTACCCAGCTTTTGTAAATGCAAATGCAGAAAAACATTTCTAAGAGTCATTGCTGTCTTAGCTGGAGGGAGAAGCACACGGGCACATGGCCTTTCGAGGCCCGAGAGCCTGCCTTTGTGCATCTGCCATGGTTGTATCAGGGTCCAGCTGGTCTGGTGCTCACCAGTCTGGCAGGAGAGGAGCTTTGAGCACAGCACAATTCAGCACCATGCCACCCCCCTCCAGTGATGTTTGTCCTTATGGCTGTGCTGCTGCCTCAATTCCCCTGGCCACTTGCCTTTCTGCCTGCAGAGTGCCCCACACCACTTTTAGATAACCCAAGCCTTCCTTCGGCTCAAGTGAAAACTGGGCACTAAGCTCAGCTGGGTAAGGGTACTAAATTCAGTATCTCCAGTCTTCAGACAAGCCTTAAATGACTCCAACTCAATGTTAGATGTCACATCTAATTCTCCAAAGTGCCAGGTTGACACCAAGTTGCTGCAGCTGTTTCTCTCCTACATGCAGCAACAGCAGGGGCACAGACACACTTTATTCTCCCCTTTCCAGGGAACTGTAGCTGAGTTTGGGATGCTGCCTGAAAAAAGTTTGGGCTTTTTTACAGCATCAGTGCTGGCAAAGGCCCCCAGATATCCTGCCTCACACTAACAGTTCTAGTAATGGTCCATACTGCTGGACTGGGAGCAGAAACAGGAGGTTCCTCATCACGCCAAAACCCTCAAAACCCACCCTTCTTTCATCTCACCAGACAGCAGCTTATGCTCCTGTTATGGCATCTAAGAGACGCACTCTGCCAAGCCCTCAAACTATGCAGACCCAAGGAAGAGGCAGCTGCAATCTTCGCATGGCCAACTGCAGGTGCCCAACTCACATGTTATAGCCATTTCTTTTCACATCAGCAGCCAAAGCCTGTCTGAGATAGTACTCTATAGGTAGTCTGAATATAACCTCAATGAATGCAGATATGTTTTGGGGACAGTTTAAAATGACATGAGAGTTGTGGGTTTTTTAAAAAGCATTTTATAAGGAAGGATAAAAAAAATAATTTATTTTTGCATAGGATAAAGTTCACTACGAGATTCAGCATGCAGCATGATGTAAAGTCTCATGCTAGCCAAAAGGTTTTAACACTTGGTGCCCTTTAAGTGATGCACTTAGTAAAATCAGATGTGCTTAGGTTGGAACTATGTAAAAACACTTATTTTATTAATATGAGGTAAAAATCTAAAAAGAGATATACTGCTGGGTAATTAAGTCACCAAGTGTTGTTCTACTTAAAATTCAAGAGAAGGGATATTAAACATACTCAAATTTTAATGAAAACATTTGCAGCGGCTTTAATAACTCAGCACAAAATTGTATTTAAACATTTCTGTTCAGTCTTGGAAAAAGCAAACACAGGGCCATTGTACTGTGGTCTGGGAATGAAAAAACAGAACTGTTCAGGTGCAGTGGATTATTTTACCTGTTTAGACAACACAGTGGCAAACAAACCAACCCTGGAAATAAAAGCCATACTGAAATCCCAGCAGCAAGGTTTTCCATGTGGTAGCAGCTTTTGAAAGTCTCAAAAGTCATCTTTTTGAAACTTCAAGTACCCTTTTGCAGCCCAAATTGATTTCAGTGGGGTGTAAGCTCATACATGCTTTCATTGTGGGAGTAGACTGCTGATGGGATTTTGATGTCTAAATACCTCTGGCTCAGAGTTTACTTTGAAAATATGACTTAAGGTCCTACACTTTGCATGTTTTGGGGCTTAATTTTTCTTAGTTATGTCTCTTGCCTGATTTGTTAAAATAAGCAAAGTAACAGGTGAAAATAAAGTGGATTTTTAAAACATTTTATGGTTTAAACAGTCTATAATGTTATTAGTAACCAAGGAAATTCAACTATCCAAAACTGAACTTCTAACATTAACAACTTCCTTTTTGCATGTCACTTTACAGTGCAAATTTTAAAGCTGTTCATAATGAAATTGCAAAATAATTACCACTGCAATACACATTTGGTACTCATGAATGCTGTAAGGATTAATACAACCATTCACACCTGCTGTAAAAGAGCATCTAGACAATAAAAAAAATACAAGAATGCACAGGCCATTTTCTAAGCTCAGTCATGGAGTACTGAGGGACAGAGCAAGTGCAAGAAGAGTTATAAGGACCTATGGGTAGAAGACAAACTTCTAATTACACAATTCCCACTTGAAAGCTCTCATTCTGCTGTTCCACAAAGCAGGACAAAAAAAGAACAACAAATGTAGCCTAAGCTACTGCACCCATGAATTTTTACTGGCATATTTATCAAGCTCACATAACACTCCCAATGATACCAGATTCCCTACCTGCACTACCTCTACCTTCTATCTTCATTCAGCCTTCAAGAAGAGCTTCTAAAAGTCTCTAGTTTCATTTTAATTGAAGATTCGCTCCTACGCTACAAAGGCTCTTTCATTTGAAACTCAAAGGCAATCTGTACAGACCATGATGTACTGTATGCAAGGAGATTATGTCTTAGCCTAGCTTTCACCCATTGAGGATGATAACAGGAGGAAGAGATTAGATTGAGACCTTGCACTGGCAAGTAAGAAAGACTACACACATACATACACACATATTTTTACTGCACTGGAACTTCACAAATCACAGCAATTTTGCTGGTGAATGTATGAACGACAAAATTGCCCTGCCTGGGAGAAAGCCATCAATAAACACAGGGCTAGTAGGGTTGGGTTTATGAAAGGCAAAGCAATGAAATCAATCAGAGCAAACAGACCCTGGATAAAGGCCAGTTTGGCAATGTAGTAAAAAAACAAATGAAGGGATAGGAAACCACTGCATATAGTGCAAGATTTTGGGAGGAAGCATGATCTGCTCTTCAGCACAAAACACCTTGAGGAATTGTGTGTCCCCCAGTTTATGCTATTTCCTCACTGAGTCACCCTGGAAAATTCACTCACTCAATCCACTCCACCAGTGCGACATACCTGAAGCAATGTGACATCTGCACACAAACCAAGCCCAAGTTTCTGTTCACTATCTGTTCTTATCAAAACCCATCACATAATTCACTAGAAATGCAAACTCTGCTCTGCAGAGATCAAGCAGGGAGAAACCAGGCTGATAGGACCCTGAGGTCCATCAGCACATCAGGACCTCAAGGGAAAGAAGTTACAACTCACAGCACTCCTACCTTCATCACATTTGGCAGGAGCTGGCTCTTAAGCAAGCAAACAAACAACTCTTTGAAGAGTTTCTTACTCTTACAGTAATGCTGGTCTGGGCTCTGACGGGATTCAAACCAGACGCGGTCGAGGGAAGTCTGGAGTCATACCAGGTTTAAATCTCACATGCCAAGAGAGGTCAAGACCTACCAAAGCCCTGAATAGATGACTTGCAAAGAAAATCCCAGGATATGGAGGAAGTGGTGCTGGTGGGAGAGTGCCTTTCCCCCTGACTCATAAGGCAATCCCATGTGACGATGCTCTGGTGAGGAATACGGGGCAGCTGCCACTCCTATCCACTAAAGCTCAAAAGTCCAGTGTATTTGCCCTCAGTAAAGGTCCTGTGGGACTCTTAAAAAAGACATGGGTTGTAAAATACCTAACCTGGCTCAATTCCATTTTAGTCTTGCATCGTGGTCATCTCTTTGCTGTCTGCCCTGGGGGAAAGTTTGAACTTTCCTGACCTAACCTGAAAATTGGTTTAGTTATGTGTGCTCTCTTCTACAAAGATGGCTAGAAATTTATTTGGACTTTGGAAGTCTTCTATTTTATCAAGTGAATGAAGTGGTTTGGGGTCTGCTGACACTGATTTCACTATGAACATTTCTCTGTTTAGAGACTTCCACTGGAAATACTATACAAACAAGTAATATCTATTTAAACATTGAAAGGTACTAGATAAAACTTTGCAGATACCTCACTTCTCATCAGTTCCTGGTATTACTTCTTACAGAGAAACAGCTGGGCTGGAGAACAAGGAAAAAAAGGGAAAAAGCTAGAAATAACTTTTGTGTGATTTCTCCCCTGAGAACCAACTGCAAAATCCTTCCCACTGGTCTACAGATAATAGAGTTATTCACCCTGACCTGATCGCTACCATATACTAATTCTCATGCTTTACCCTGACCCCCAGAAGATGCCATCACAAAATGGGTGTCTTGTGACCAGGGTAAAAGAGCAGCAAAGATTGCATTTTAGTTCCTTCCAAAGAACTGAAAATATCACTGACTCCTTGCAGGTCTTTTCATACAAGCAGGACCACCGCACTGTCTGACCGAGGTGGCAATCAGTTACTCAAAGCAGCACCTCAGCCATTGTTAATTCCTTCCAAACTTGCTCTTCCTAGGAAGCAAGCATCAGGACATTTTATCCACATGGTGCCATTGCAGGTAGGCTTCTCCAAGTTGGCTTTTTTGTCACCAGTTCTGGGATCTCTGTGACGATGCTGGACTCACAGCAATATTATGCTGAAGTAAACACAGAGCTCTAGTCCTTCTTCATTAGGCCTTGACTTCCACTTTGCCAAATTTATTTAAAGAAACATAACTGAAGCCCTTCATGCGAATACCAACAAATAATCTATTACCATAACAGGTCTGAAGTCTACTGCCAAGTCCATACTGACAGCAGAAAAATCTCTAATATAAACTATTTCTACAACAGTAATACACAAGTGGGACTTAGTAAACATTTCTATTTTATGGCATCTTCAGAAGAACACCTGTTTCCAGGACAGTATGCGAACATGCATTTAAGTGCCTCTGAAGTCAACAGATCTCAGCAGGTATTTCTAATTAAGCATATACTTGGGTGTTTCCACTAATAGGGAGAGACTTAAAAACAGTTCTGTAGTCTAAATTGCTTTCTATATGTGCCTCTGCCTCATCAGCTCATAATTTATTTTCAAATATCTTCTACAAATATCTCTTCTCCTTTGCTAATCCCCTTTAGATTGATCTTCCTTTTATTTACTGATTTGATGACAGAATGCGTTAATTCCTTCACCACTCAATCTTTCCACACCCTGCTTTTTGTCATCTACAATGCAGTTTTCTCTTGTACTGCACTTGAGTTGGGATGAAAGACAGCATATGAAATCAAGTGGTTTACTTCACAGTGAAGACAAATAGTCTCAAACAAGAATACGCATGTAAGAACATTGTCCTAATGCAGCTGTAAGCTTGAAACTTTCCTATTTTTAAGATATTAACCACACTCTGGTAGTCTTTCCTCTACCAGTGGTCATTTGGGACATGTGGCTACTCTGTGGGATCTTAAGAAGCTTTCAGGTAAAGCATTTAATCAGCAGGTACCATGTCCAGTAACTGGTTTGCAAATCAAAAACCATGTAAGTAGCTCCAGAACCAAGATAGGAAAGACTCTAGTGAAGGAGCAAGAGGAGAAATAAAACAAATTCTTCTCCAGGATGTTTTTACAGGATCAAAAGGAAAATATTTTAAAGGCCCTTATATTTAGGAACACACATTTATTTCTCAGAGAGACTTAAACTCATAAAGCAAAATGTGACTGCACTTCATACAGCCCTAACATACTTTTTTCAGGCACACCTGACTACACCCAGGCACTGTTACAAGTGCCTTAGGTACATGTGTGCAGAGTAGGAAGAGGAGTAAGACAGTGATAAAATGAGCTGCGGCAGAAAGAAATACCTCTGCAGTGAGGAGGCTCCACCTATATGAAAGAAACACTGACGTACCACCGCACTCGTAGAAAGGGTAGGAGGTGGTGGTGGAGCCTAACTCACATCTAATCTAACAGCATGTGCTAAGCAATGGCGAGACCATGGCACAGGTCATTCTGCTGCACAGGGAGTGGAATAGAACAGCTTCCACCTCCCAGGCTCCTGCCGTGCTATAAGGTGTTTGTGTCCCCGAGTATTGCCTTGAAAAAATCATCAAAAGGCTCACAATCTCCTGATTTCACTATCAGCTACCACGATCAATCATATCAAAACCCAACCCCACACATGCCAATCAGGTGAGCGCAGGGGATGCTGTGAACTTGCTCTGGAACTGGAGTCTGGCCAACTGATACCAACTAAGCCTTGAATATGTTCTTTCCACAGCATATTTGCCTACGAGATTTGCCATGTGCATGCTCCTATAACAGAGAGGATACAGGGCAGAAACCATCCCTATTGGTCCTACAGGAGTTGTATGACCTGGATGTGTATGCTGGACTCCAAGCATGCACAAATCACCTCATTAACATGTTTGTATTTCTTAACTCCATAACAGCCATTTTCTGAATTTTTAGGTACTTACCTGCTTTACTATGGCTGGCTTTGGGGTCCTGAGTTTCAATGAAGGTTGGGGGAGTTAGACATTAAATGAGATCCAGCATGTTTGAAAAACCCACTATACCCTTGCATTACCAGCACTTGACAAGCTGACCCTAAGGGTCAACATTATTCTGGAACCTACAATGCCCACTTTCAAAATAGTGTTGTTAGCCAGACCCAGCGCAGTGGGATTTACGATCTGAAATCATACACACACTTTTTAAAATGGACCCTTGAGTAATGCTCTAAATTTTAGCTCTGTTAGTTGTCTATTTAATATCAATGGTGAAACATAAAAGAACAGGCATGAAAAGCCTCCAAGGCAAAAAATTGTGTAAAATCACAAATTCACAAAATGGTCAGGCACACAGAAGAAACACATACATACATGGTGTAGTGTCAAAGTCAGGGATCTAGAAAGCCCCTTTAAACACACACATTCCCACAGGAGCGCTCTGCGGATCTGAGATTTGCCAGAATAACAGCACCTAGTTCTGCCCTCTGGTTTGTGCAGATGTGTGTGCACAGCGTTAGCTGCAGGGAGGGTATCCAGATCCACAGTTCTGCCAAACAGGGTCCTTTTTTCATTATTATTATATTTTCTTCCCCCCCTTCACCCCCTCAACCATCTGGGTGGTCTGAGAATCAGACTCGAAATACCTAGGATCCCTCGAACCACATGTTCTAATCCCAGCAGAGTTGACTCAGTCCTTCATCCTTCCAGGGTAAATTGACTTCTCTGCTCTCTGTTGCATGGGGGGAACTTTTGGATGAGATTTGAAAATTTCCATTCTGTATGGACATTAAAAACCCTACATTTTTCTTCCAGTATCACAAGCCAGCATTTCTACCATTAGTTTTTCCCTCTCAGCACCTTGTGTTATTTGCTTTCTATGGCCACTGGTAGTTGAGAGCCCAGATTAACCAGCACCTGAAAAATGTCATGCTGTGGGCTTCATTTCACAAGCCAATGGCATGGATGGGTTTTGTCCATTTATCTCTGCGTACACTGGAAGGATTTCAGAGAAACACAGTGAAAATGAGGAGGCTGAGAAGACTAATATTTGAGTATATACTGCAGGCTGCAAGCTGTGGGGAGGAAGGATATGACAACATGCAGCAAGTATTTGGAGGCATGTGTTACAGAAGGAGGTGTGTTAGCAGCAAAGAGTGAAATTCAGGGAGAGAAATAAAGGAGGGTGGACTATGAAGGTGAAATGCATGGAGAGCTTTTTATACTGCGAAAGGACTTGCTACAGGACAGAGTAAAAGGACAATCAGGAGATCAAAAGGGAGACAACAGGACCTGAAAGGGGGAACACGCACACCCGTACACAGGAGAAAGTGTGACACAGGAACAAGCTGCTGCAACAGGTCTCATTGTCTCTTGTCGTCGCAACTGTAAGAAGCTGCTGAGAGGCAAAACACCATCTACAGAGGGGATTTATTTAGGATTAAGAAAAAGGAGGGGCCAGGAGAGGCAGTGCTCCAGATTTAGCACAGAGAAAACTTGAGAACCAAATTCTTAACATAGGAGTTTAAAGGGCCAGGAGGTTGGCACTGAACATTTATCCATTTTCACAGGATGCTGAAAGCAATGAAGAATGGGCAATACCATTGAGATAGTTTCTGAAAGACCCGTACTCTGTTTACAAACTCTTTAGAAAGCAGCAGGAGAATACAGTTCAAATAATTTTTTCCTAAAGCACAAGCTTAATGAGGATAAGATGGAAGCATGAAGTCACTTTTAATCTACTATAAAGTGAGGCAAGCAAAGGGATTATCACTTAAGACTTGCTGACATGAAGCTCTGAGAATGACATTTAAAAGCAATGGTGGATTACAGAGTGACATCATATTAAACGAACACATGCCAGAGGTTTACATAAAAGACCCTGGAGATCAGGCTTTTGTTCTCAATACTAAAACCTCCTAGCCTATTTTACACTTCTGGAGGTGATTAGGCTAAATTAGAGCTGCAGTTTTTCACAGCACCAGCAACTCAGTGGCCCAGATCTTCACTAAGTGCTAATGGGCACGACTCCATCTGAGCTCACTGAAGCCCCTCACTCCAGTGCAATGGCACTGGCATTCAGAAACTGAAGATCCAGCCCAAATGTTTCTATGATCTGTCTTACTGCATAGTTTAGTGATACTGAAACTATGCACCTTCATGGTCCTTTGGGCTTCAGGTTTGAGTTTTTCCAAAGTGTTCTGAAAGCTATTTAACTAAATGCACATCATGAAACTACTCTCAATTTAGGGAACAGCACAGATGTACAAATCTCTCTCATAATAGAAAATGCTTGAAAATTGTTAACAAGATCCAAAAGAGAAAGCTGTGGGGTTTTCTGTTTGGTTGGGGGTTATTCTGTAGTATAATTTACCAGACTGGAAGAACCTACAGGAACATTCTATCCCTGGTGAGTGTTTTGGATTATGTCTGCCTCATTTTCAGAAGACCTGAGCAGCCTGTCTTCCTACTGAGGTCAGACGTTAAGGGTGCCTCTTCTCAGCTTCCGCACAGCTAGGTAGAGCAGTGTACTTCTTTCCTGGTGCCAGAAAAAGCACTAGAAGCCCCTCCTGGGGAGCTGAACAAGTCACAGACCACCTAACTTTTCTTAGCTCTCAAAAAATCAGGAGGGTGAGTATTACTGTAACAGCATTTTAGAGATGGGAAAACTAAAGCACAGATGGAATTAAAGGAATTTTTACAGCAGCACAGTATTTAATTTGTGGTCTCCTGGAGATGGAACAAGTGACCATTAAGTATTAATCCTGGTAGTTTTACAGTGAGATTGGTATTGATAGTCCCTCAAATCACCAGGTCTTGTAAGTTACTAAAGAGCCACCTAAAAGCAACACACTCCTGCTAATTATAGACCAGGGAGAGGTTTGAATCAGCCTTCTGGAGGGGACCAGCCTCTGCAAATCATCGCTTACTCACACATTCTTATTTTTCTAAATAAATAAAAGAAGCATGTGGGAAAGAAGGGGACAGAATAAATTGCATGTGGGAGCCCCCAAACCTGCTTCCCAAATGAGCAATGTATCTGTTTGGTGAAAGTCATAAAACTTTGCAAAACACATAAGAAGGCCTCTCTGAGCAGCTGTTTGCTTTGACCCCGGAGGGAGCTCGCTCTATCTGCAAAGCAGCACAGTACCATCAATCACGACCTGCCAGAGATTTTCTACTCCAGTAGCAAAGTATATATGAAAACTCACAGGTTTTATTGGTATGTACGTTCTGTGGCTCAACCGAGTGACTTCCTTGCCACAGAAACAGCCATCACCTGGGGTCCCATTCTAAACTGGCTGACGGGATCACGACTGCAGCCTTGTGGGAGCTGTGTCCCATGGAGGTTAACTGAAGCCACTTTACACATATCTGACAGTGCAGAAAGGCGCCTCTGCAGGCATGCGCTGCAACCAGCTTCCCTCTCCCATCAGCTGTGGTCATGAACCCCCTTGGGTAGACAGAATGACCGAGAGGCCCCAGCATAAAATGGGGAGCACTGCAAAACTCTGACACCCCTTTACTGAGTGTGTCGGAAGTGAGATTTATTGAAGGATTTCTATCCAGCAAACTGAGGAGGGGTGCTGTGTTTTTTTTAAATAGAACAGCAAAAGGCATATCTGTGACAATAGCAAATTCCAGCTCTAATAGCAAGAGACACTGGTGTTTCTTGAAGCTCAGATATAAGATGATAATGATTATTTTCTGTATGGCTAAACAACATATTTTCCCTTAACCCCACTTAGCCTCCCTTGGCTAAATCTCACAAAAACAGCAAAGGAAAGAGAAAACCAGCCTGAAACAGATATCCAACATAGAAAATCTTGGGTTCGTCATTAAATTTCACAAATTTATAAATACTTGAGACAGTCTTTTTATGATGGAAAGTTCAGAAGTCACCTCACCTGCCTGTGAATTACCCTGCCTAAACAGCTCCGGAACATTGGAACACGTCCTGGAAAGGTATTCAGTAATTTTTAACATAGTAAAAAGAAAACAAACTTCAACAAGGAGAGGTAATAGGATCAGATAAAGAAAAAAAGTGTAGGCTGAATATCAGGGAAAATCTATAATATATTAAGATCTCAGGGAAATTGAGAAGACCCATGATTAAACCAGATAAAATCCCTACCAGAGGGAAATTAAGGGCAACTTAACATTATCATGGAGATAGAGTCTTCTCTATGTTTAGGTCTCCAGGATAATTCAGTCCTCATGAAAGCCATGGAATTTGTGACTATCAACTCAGGGTTTTGGGTTGTTTTTTTTCACTATTTTATGCATGAACAGAGGAGCAACAACAATATTTTGTTTATAAATAATGTCAGAACTGCATCCTGAAACACCACCAGGATGTCTGTAGAAAAACAAGGCTGCTTTTGTTTGTTACACTCTATAATGCCTGATGGGTTTTAACCACAGCTTAGTAGCTACTGTTAAAAAGCTTATTGCTGAGTCAAGCCTAGGCATGCTGTTTACAAGGGTTAGCCCTGAAGGCTCTTGCATTGGCAGGGATTTTTAAGCTGAGCTAAGGAGTTTTAGTTATTTTTGTTGTGCTTAAAAAACAAGAGTTGAGAGTAGCTAAGCACACCTGAAAGTGGGGAGTGGAAGGGAGCTATCAGTAATCACCTGCCATATCTGCCAGCAGCTTTCTTCTGTAGTCAAGGGCTTGATCTTGAAAAGCTGATGCTAAGAGTCCCCTTGGCTTAAAGTAGATGGCATTTCTGCAGGGACCAGGACCCAGTGGAGTAAGTTTTGTGAAGAAGCTTGCTAAAATACACAATATCACCTTTGTCGGCAGAGGGCCTGTTCTAACTTATGAGGTGAATTTGTTTGGTTCAGCTTTGAACCTGTTGAAACACCCTGGCTGATGACTTTCACTCCAGTAACACTGATCACACACAAGCACAAGTGCAGAGTGAAATTCTGACAAAACAATAAAAGCTGCATGCAGAAAATGCATGTAACACCCACCACTGCTCTTCATTCTATGCTACGGAAGAGGCAAGGATCCCAGGGAAAACCAGTATGTGGCTCTAATTTAATGCATTATCGCAACGGTGTACAAAATTAATCGAAATCACCAAATTTATTTTTCTGTCATTTCTTACCTTTTGAGTGCTGTAGTGTACAACCTTAATATTAAATAAATGTTGCTCTATGGAAGTGGTGCCTCATTCAACTAAAATGTACTGATACAATTCCCTTTATTATTTTTGTTCTACATTCCTGGAGAAGATTTCATCCCATATTCAGTTTTACTCCATTCTGCATTGCATCCTTTCACAGTATTCACTGGGTTGCAATCCTGCATCTCCCCCCCTCCTCCACACGATCACAAGTTCACAAGCATCAGAATCCAGGATGATGCCTTGATTCCACAATATTCCTGTTGGTTTGAATTGCAGAGAGCTCAAGGATCATCTGAACAAGATATTTTATTCTTCTAGACAAGCCAAACAAGAACCATGATTCTGCCAAATTGTTCCTACTGCTAAAAAGACCCAAAAAATTGAAGATGCCCAAAAAATGTATCACCAAATAAGTTAAAAAAGTGAACTGTCCTAATGACAGGAGAAACACTGAAACTCCCTGAAGAAAAAAAATCATCTGGAAGTATACTTCAAGCAAATACCAACATGATCTGCTTCTGGACATATATAATAATTGCTCAGTGATTTGGAAGGAGTCTCAAGTCCTGAAAATTATTTGTCATGCTGTTTAACAAGAAAATTGCTAAGATATAAAGACTGACACAACAGTGAGCAGAAATATCACAAATTTTTCAGGTCTCTATCTTGGCAAGTGAGCATTTTATTACTTGAGTTTTCCATATTCGCAAGAAAACAGACCCACAGGTGGTCCTGCTCAAGACAGCCTTGCAGATGAGTTCCTCCGGTTAGGATAAAATAACACATGCTCTCATTAGGCCACATGCAAACAGTGATGAAGGGGAATGCACTGTCATGCCATACCAAGCAATCAGGAAACAAACCTGTGACATGATGCAGCGGGCAAATAATAAGACCCTGTAGTTAACAACAAATGAGACTCCACTTAATTTCCCGTGCAATGCTCATGTAATTAGATAAATCTGGTACCGGCAAGACAGCAGACAGCTAGAATATGGGCTTGATGAACTGGAGGGCTCTCTGTCGGGCACTGATCACATTAATCATAAAGTCAAAACTCAGTGGCACAATTTTTCTTCTAAACATTTGCCACAATCTTCTAAAGTGAAAATATGCATATGCCTTTTTCGTTTCAACAGAAGGATGGATTTCTGCACCATCAGGATGGAATACAAATTTCCAGAGGCACAACTGTGCCTGCTGAGTCCATCCAGCCTACTGAACAAGAGCCACACAGCCAATAAGTATGTTCTAGCCCAGCTCTACCACCATGTTCTGGATGATTTCATGTTGGACATCTTCTGGCCAGGGGGATGAGCACTATGTTATGACCGTCAGAGCAGAGATTGAAGGACAAAAGAGTAAGACAAAAGAGAATTAGAACAAAAAATAAAGGAAAAAAGGGCAGGAGATGAGTTTAAGATAAAGAGTAAAAAATGGTTGAAAGACTAACTCCACAGCTGGCGAGAATTTTCCCAGTGTGGTTGTGCCATAGTCAGGGAACTTGAAAAAGAGCCATACAGAAGTGGCATGACCGTGATGCATAAAAACCCCCCACAGCCAAGAAGCAATAGGCTGCTCAGCTTTGGTGCTTCACCAGCCACTGAGGCACCTTTCAGTGCAATGACCAGATAGTTTCAAAGAAGACTATGTTTCCTCTTCTAAAATCAGCAACCAAGTTTTCTCCCCAGTACCTCACAGGTCATTTTTGTGAGACGCGCTGTCAGAAAAGTGAAGGATCCCAAAGAAGGTCAATAAGCATTTGCCAACAACTGTACCTACATACTAAGCAGGACGCTCTTGGTCTGCTGACATACAAATGTGGTCACTGCTAAGACAGAGGATTATTAATACTGGCACAGACAAACCGAAACCTGATCTGACAGCACTGTACACTTGGCCAGGGCTGATCAGTTGGATAACCCCAACAAGATAAAACACTGGCTCACATTACTGAGAGATATGATTCACAGGTACATAACACCAGCTAGCGAGCTCTTTGTTGTGTTTTGGAGAAGACCCTGTTTCATGACCCCATTGAAAAGACTGCTGTGGAGCCCCTGGGCAAATGCAGTGCACCTGGTCCTTCTCACAAGGAGTGAAGGGGAGCACCTAGCAGGGCACACAAATAACCTGTGGCAAATATCTGAGCATCTGCCATCCTCTCTTTTAAACTGTTTTGAATGTTGCCCCTTTCAAAAGTCAGTATGTGCTTTATCAGCCAGAGCTCTGGCTTATTAACTATCCCCCAGTATGGGGGCTTTTATTAATCTTTTTTTCTATAACTTTTTGCTTGGACTTGCACACAAGACCAGAACTATTTCACGCAGTCCCTTTAGCTCCCACAAATCCCATGACAGCAACCTACTCTGTCTTTTCCCCTTTGCACACAGCATGAAAGGAACTACTCTGCCCTTTTAAACATCCAGTTAAACTGACTGCCAGCCAGAGACAAAATGACTTGTCTTCTGGTAGAATCCAGGGGAATGCCCTATCATTTTTTTCCTGCAGCATTTTGGAAGTAGAATAAAGCCCTGGTAGCTGTGGGACTCCACAGATCTCCTGGCTGACACTGTCTGTGTTACTTGCCTCCCAGGGACTGTTCCCTGCTCATACCTATCCAGAAAAAGCACAGCTCTACGAACAGCCCATGTAAAGCTGGGTGAGCACTGACCCTGGCCAGACAGTGAGGCCACAATGGGGCTCCAGTGGACCAAATGAAAGTTTTTTAAGTGATGAGCCCTATTTGTTCTTCCTTTGCTCTTCTTGCATAATGTTTCTGGCCCTTAGGGGCTCTCCTGCACCAAGTACCCTGGGACCGCTCTCCCAGATGGTAGCTGAGCCCTGTGTTACTCCCACGGGTTAAGGGATTTTGGGGTGGCTGTGGAACTGCCACCCCCAAAAGGCTGCTCCTTAACTCCCACCAAGACGGTGCATTTTAGAGACACGGAGAAACCGTTCCTGCTGCATGGTCACTACCCCTCCTGGCTTCTTCCCTGCTTGATCAAAGCTAAAAGTAGGTGAACCCAGATCTCTCTATAAACATGTCCTCCAAGGTGTCAAGAACTTTTGAGCTGCCACGTCCTGGATGAGGAGATTAACCATGATCCCCCCTCCAGAGGTACAACCCCTGACCAGCACCCGTGCTGCCCATGAGCTGTCCTGCGGAGGAGAGGCTCTTGCGAGGAGGTCATCACCAAAACCTGAGATCCTGCTCCTCCAGAGTGGATACAAACACCTGTACGGGGACCTGCCTCTTTACCACATTTTAGAAAACACCACCCATCCTAAGTGGGCCATTGTCCAGTGAAATCAAACTGAATTACAGCATTCCTGGCAGCCTTTTGCTGACGTTCCCCCAGCCAGCAGACAGGGAGGAATGGTACACAAGGTCTCCAAATGGAGGGAGCAGTGCTGGGTTTTCGCCAAGACGGTGCCAGAAATGACCCAGGCACGGCATGATGAGAAACACCATGGGCACAAAAATGCAAGTCAAGCCTCTCCCAGGGACCTCAGCCAGGTAAAGACACAGTAGCCCTGTACTCCATCCCACTGCTATATAGCGCTTCTATAGGTTTTACAGAGCTAAGAGCTATAGAGCATTCCTGCCAAGCAAGTCAGTATGGTCACTATTTGGGAACAGTAGGCTGGAGGGTAGCCAGTAGGGCCAGCTTGCAAGGAGAGCAGCGAGTCCCAAGACCTTAGCAGTGGGATTCAGGAAGCTGCGGGCAGCTGACATTTTAGCAAGGCACAGGAGGAGAGGTGCAAGACTTACCCGTGGATAGCGTGGATAGAGTGAGGCTCGTAATGGTATCGTCCTTCCTGGTGGCGCATGTCAATTGGCAAAGGAGCGTGGAAGGCCGGAAAAATGTGCTGTGGCACTGTTGAGGGGAATAGAAGAAGAAGAAAAAAAAAGTGACTTCAAAAACTTTTTCCTTCCTTTTAAAACAATTTCAAAGGCACTAACTCCCCATGCATTTCAGAGCGAGAGCAGTGCAAGACAAGGGGTCTTCATGATATCAGCGCTATCATACACCAGAGAAGTGGAATGAATAAATAATCAAAGTCATGCAGAGAAATCCTACATCTTCGACATAAAAGATCTCCAACAGGGTTTTTGACAAAGACAAGCAGCTAAGCGCTCTTTGAACTTGAGGAGATTATAGGAAGCACCAAGTAAAACTAGACTTGCAACGCAAATCAGGCTCAACAGAGCCTGGCGGGATCCAGACCAGTGCCATCCCTCATGCCTAGAGTGGCAGCAAACACCTTTCCTGAAGGTCTGTACACACACGTTGGAAATATTTACCTAAAAATGTAACAGTGAGAGCAGCACTAATGCAGATCGCCTAGGCAATCAGAAGAGGCTCAAAAGTGCCTACTGCTAGGTTCTGAGAGAGGAGCCCAAATTGCTCTCACTTGTAATCACTTGAGGCCCTATTTTTTATTCATTTGAGAAGCTTGTTTCATCTTTGATGGAAAGATAAAGTGGTCTCAAAAGGCAGAGAACACCTACATTGACTTATTAAATCTACAGGTTTTAATATTTATTATTGACCCCAAAAGATAGCGGCGAGAATATTTGAGTGAATCGAGCTGATGGAAAATTCATCAGGTTATTTTTCCATGCTACCTCCGACAACGCTGTCTGGCTGCCTGGGTTTTTTCTACTAAAATTGCAGAAGCTAAAGAAATGCAATTAGCATAGCCTCAATAACGATACCATACAATTGCCCTCTTGAATAAGACTCATCACATCTGTAACGATGCTGCTTTCTAGATTTGTACCAGCAATCGGCTTAAAGGCAAAAAGCTGGTCTTGCTGTCTTGCTCTGCCTTTGCAAACAGTCAGAAGTTCGTTAAAGATTGCTTGATATTGTTGCAGGTCTTCCCCATTCCCTCTCTGGCTTCCTGGCTTTTCTGTCTAACTGGAGACTAAAAGCAAAACAAAAAACAACCCCCTATCTCAGCATTTCAAAACCAGATCTGTGCTCAGCATTTCACTGTGACTTGCCTCTGCAACAGGTAGCATCTCTCTGTAGAGTGGGGAGGCACCATCCAAAACCAAAGCATCAAAGCTTGGGCCAAGTCTCTCGCTGATGCTCAGCAAACTCCAGTAAACGCCAACCTGTTTTTCTATGAAAGACTTAAAATTCAGCCTTTCACATCTGTGACTCCAGCTGCAACAGAGCTATGGTGACTCCATCCATTAGGGCTCTGCTCCTTTTGGGTCCGTCGCGCAAAGCCTGAGTGAAATCCCCGTATAAGTCTTTCCCAGCATATCAGCAAGAGGATCTGAGGCTCCTACTCCCATTGCAACGTACAATCCCTGAGCACAGCATGGCACAGGCGCGTCAGCCAGGCTGCCAGGAGAGGTGAGAGACTACACAAAAACAACCCTCCTGCCAACTCTGCTGAAAGGCGTTAAAACTAAGGTAGTCAGAGTGGAAAGTATTTACGGCTCCACAGCAGACTTGCTCTCTGCGCTCCAGCAAAGGTCTGGCACCGCACACTACCTGATACACTGGGAGCATTTTAGCAGCTTGCCTAATGTCAGGACACAGTAGGATAACTGTTAACCACCTTCCCCACTTCTGATCCCTTTTCCTCCTCCCCCAAAAACAGCTTAGGGATGCAGTAAGCTTGCATCCTTTAGGATTTTCTTTGGCAGAGGGAAGATTCACCCTTTAACCACCCTGGGTAGGGATGATCAGTTACGTAAGGACACTTGTAAGGAGTCTCCATCTCAAGAGGCAGCCAGTGTTTTTCCAGGTTAGAAATGTAACAATTCTGCCATCACATCCCACCCCCTTCCCACACAGCAACCTACATCCTCTGATCTCCCCAAAGCATGCTCAGCATAAATAACTGCCAGGGCTGGCAGACACTTTAGGCTGCTGTCCCCTGGCCACAGCTACAGTCACAACACATAGCTGATGCACGGACCAGAGGGAGCGAGGCAAACAAGTTTTATATCATCACATACCAAGCACCGTCACAAAATCAACTGTCCCTGCACAGACATCTAATGCCAGAAAACACAAACACCTCTTCTAGCCTAAGCCCCTAGGCTGTGCTTCCAGCAGCGACATACAAATAAGGAGCAGGGACTCCTCCTGTGGTCTTGGGGCCAACCTGCACAGCCCACCTGGTGGTATCCCTACAGGTGAAGTTTTGTTACCTCCCAGAACAGGGTGGCCATTCTGCCTGTAATGGGCAGGTCTAGGGCTGGGTTGACCCCCAAACAGCAGGGAAGGGTGAGTTGAAATGGGGCTTTGTGGTACTGCTTTAATAATATGGAATGTTATACCCTAATCCTTGGGCCCATTCCCTTTACCAATAATGATGAAACTAAGAACAACAGGTCAACTGAATCTCTTAAAACCCAGGCCAGTTATGTTTTATTTTTTAACTGTGCATTTCTGAATGATTGATTGCTGAGAAAATATTGGAAATTTTTATACTAAAAGAGTCTTTCCCTGTCACTCAGAGCTGGAAAAAAGAAAACATGGGGTGTTTGTTGTCTGGCCTCCTTTCCTAGCTATCTGTTGGCACAAAAATGACATCTGAAGAGAATTTCTTCCTCCTCACACTTCTGATTATTAATGGGAGAAAAATTTCCATGAACTTCCTCCCTCCCACTGGCACTGTCGGTTTGTTTTCAGCAGTTCAACCTATTTGGACCATGGGAGGGTCTGCAATACGTCTGTTTTGGGTGCCTGTTTCACTCTACTGCTCTCATTTCAAGCCCCTCCATGTGCTCTGCGCTTTTGCTGCCTCTGAGGGCGAACGGAAGGGCTGTCACCAAAAACTTGGTCAGAAATAATGAATGGTTTTATAGGCAATCAACTACCAATTCATAAATGTCAGCCTGGCTCTGCTTCTTGTTCCCACCCCTCTCAAAGAGGACTGAGAGCTGGCAGCAGGACAGCAGCATACGCCGTTAACAAAGATGGATGTTTTACACATATGAGTTAAAAAGACAAGTATATTCAATTACTTCAAGTAAGTCACGGTGATGTATTCCTGAATAGCCACGGGAAGGGCAATACGATGATTAGGGCAATGAATTTGCCAACTTTAATCTAATCAAGGCGATCTTTTATTTAGCATTATCTGCTTTGCAGTGGCAGAGGATTTACCAAACCTAAGCAATCTTTGCAGATTTAACCCCAAACCTGCCCAATTAGCGTTAATGATGATTGCTTTACAGAGAGGGAGGAAGTGTTTAGTAGGAGGCCTGGGGAAAAGCTGGGCCACGCCACGCCATGTGGGATACAAAAGCACGACATGGTACCGAGAAAAGTGCCCTAGCACTGGAGCAACAGATAAATATTTCCTCTGGCGCCTGGAGAAGGAAGAGAAAACCAAAGAACATATCAAAGCAGCACCCAAGGCGCAGGGACTATGGGAAAACAGGGTGTTATGTACAGAAATAACACAGCTCTTCATCAAGTCCATGGCACGCAGCTCCCAGGGTGAAAGCACAGCAGCAGAGCAGCAAGGCGCAGCTGGGAGGCCCCACCTTCCACCCAGCCGCTGCTCGTACAGGAATGCGTCTGCTCCGCCGCGCCGCTTGATAAGGGGAAAGACGCTGCTACCTGTCCCCACTTGTCGGAGCTGATTTTCTGGCCAAGGTTTATGAGCAAGACACGGACCTCCCACTGTTGTATTCTCATCCTTGCCTATTCAGAGGCCAGCCAACCCTTTGGCTTCAAAGAGAAAAGATATGAAGCAGAAACGCAGGTTTAAAGGGGATGTCCCTTTGCCGAAAATCCCAGGAATCGGGGAGGGAGGCATCAGAAACAGGCATTTTTTGAGGATGATGCAGGCTTTTGATTATCTCCACAGATAAACCTGCGCTTCAAGAGAAACAGATTGTATGCATGGGTTGGTATAGCAGGCAAAGGAGCTGTTTTGACATCACTCACAGCAGCAACTTTTTTTGAGCCCCAAAAGGAGAATTAGGAAGTGTCAAATAAGCTTTTTCTATTCCAAATACTTCAGCTTACATCAGTGATTGCTAGAAAAAAAAAAAAAGGCAGCAGAAGAAAAGAAATCAGACCCCACACCACTGAACTGGATTTCATTTGCAGTTCTCTTCGACAATAACAATTCGGAAAGCCCTTGGGAAAGATCTTAAAGGACATCTTCTGTTCCCATTTGCAACTGGGGTGCCGCAGTAAGACTAGCTAGTGAGGTACCCTGAGAAGCCCTACACATCCCATCTGTACTGGGCTCCCAGTGCTTTATCTGAAACACACATGAGCTGCACAGGCTGCCAGGTGGGCTAAAAAAGTGGGGGTTTCCTACAATGTCCAAAACTCTCCTGTAGAAACAAGCAGTCCAAGCTACGAGTGGGCTTCTTTGCCATCAGAAATAGAGCATAGATATTTTGCAATCAACAGGAAAAGTCATTTGTTGAAGGAGAAAAAAAAAGAAAAAGTAGAAGGTTGCTGTCTAGGTAATTCAGTACCTGCAGGGTTTTTCTCAACAAATTTGTGAAAAAATCCACAAAAAAACCCCAAAACAACAAACCACCAAACAAACCTACAAATAAAACCAACCAAACAATCAAGCATTTTAGAAAAGAAGAAACCCAAATACTGACTTCTTGAGATCCTTTTTGGATTGATTTCTTACGGTTTTAGTGATGCATGGGTCTCAGCTTTCATAAAGGGATCACAAACTACCTTGCAAAGTCTAACAAAGCTTCACCTCTACTAAGGCAGAGAAGCAAACATGCATCTGAAACTCAATCCTTTGTTTTTTTACTCAAGAGAGGCTGAAACAGGGCAACATAAAATAACTTCCCCAAGTCTATGCAGTCAAACAAGAGCAGGTTCCTCAGCTAACCTCAACCATAGCAGGCAGAAACTGCAACTTTATCTCTAAAAGGCTTCAGAGCTCCAGGGTTAGTGGCAGAAAAACTTCCCAGACAACAGCTCACACACTCCTGTCACTGTGGTGTCATTAGCAGCTGTGCACAAGCAGCTGATACAGAAAAAAAAATGGGAAGGGGTGTCCCAGAAGGCGCTGGTGAGTGTCCACGAGTGTTTTCCCAGCAGCAATGCTGTGCTGTCACAGGCCTCATCCCTGTTACTGGGATGGTGGGATGCTGCTTGGTGTGACACAGAAGCTTGCAACAGCTTCTGCTTGTTCTTTTTCTCAGGCCCAGCTTCTTTGGAAAGGGTAATAGCAAAATAACTGCTGTCTGCACTAGACACTACATGGAAACCTCTGAGACATTTTCAAGTTTTCCCCATCTCTAAAGCAGAATCTCTGCTCGCTGTCCACATTTTCTCCTGGATGTTCAAATCTCTCTCCTCTCAAGGGCAAGGTTAAAGATAGAACAAAAATGAAGTGTCATTCACTCAGTCATCACCCAGAGAAGCCCAAAGCACCAACTGAGAAGTAAATTGTAGACAACATTCCTTTTGTTGTAAAGTTTTTTAAGTCCCAATTTTACTCATTTACAGTGCTTTAAACGGACAAATTTTGGCGTCCGACAACTGTGGTGGCAAACATCAGGTTTGTTCTGAAACATTAAAGAGGGGCTTGTGCTTTACTCCCCAGCCTTCTTGCAGTGATTTTCTTCATGTCAGAGCTCCCCTGAACAGTGGGCTTCAGAGCATCCCCAGACACCCTTGGTGAGCGAGCAGGGGAGGCAAACCCACCCTCGAACCACTGAGTGTGTGTGTGGCTACTTGACTCCCTTTGATAGTCCCTCCTGGGCGTTTCAGTGTTGCATTTGGACAGCCACCCCTCCAGCAAAGTGCTGCAGGGCTGTAGGTGCCGGCAAGGGAGATGTTATTGTATTTGTGTGACGTCCCCACAATAATGATCTAGCTGTTTAAGTGAGTTGAGCGAATGAATGAGCACAAGAAAAACATCTTTGCTGAAAGTGTAGCCAAAGTTAATGCACCATTAATAATGGCTCGGGTGAATTATTGGAAGAGATAATAGGCCTAGGGTCAGGGAAGGTCTGAGACAAAGAACGGGAAAAACTGGGTCACAGAAACATGACAGAGCAGATCACGCTGATGCGCCTGTGGGATTCTCCTCGGATGAAGTCATGTACCACCATGCAGAATATTAAGAGGGAAGGTCATTCCCAGAACCACCGCTTAGATCAATATAGGGAGGAGGGGGAACAGACACACAAGGCTACAGTAGCTGCCTCTTAGCCCCCCATGAGCCCATGTTCAAGAGCTTCATTTTAATGTTGTTTAGATACTTTGCAAAGTACACCAACTGTGTGCCTATCTCAAAAAGGGATAATTATGTGGTTGCTAATTGCGCCAATCTGATGTTTTTTACGCAGAGAGAGGTGTCTGGGGGAGTACAGTCCCTCCCTGAACGGCAGCGCTGTGCGCTTCACAAAAAGCCATCTCAGGTTCCTCAGAAGCTCTGGTTTTCTGTCTCCAAAATCAGAGCAGACCAGCAATGCAGCTGCAACCTCATCTCCTGCCCCACATGCTGCCCAACACTAAATTACCAACTAACCTTGCTTTGTGAGAATTTCCCTTCTTTAAAATGGAGATAATAATACCTCCCTACCTCAGAGGTTTGGTTAATGTTTATACAGCACTTTAAAAATGATGTGGTAATTAAGTGCTCAGTATTATTATATCAACTTGCATAATGATTCCAGGAGACAGCACTATAAACAGGGCTGTACCATGCATGCTTTGCTTTTGTTTGGCTTGTTAGCATTTGGTTTGGTTTTCATACAGCATACTTCAATAATGATTGGTTAATTATTATGTTGTTTTATTACCTGCTAAGTGGCTTTAACAAAAATAACAAAGGACCTATGCAGGTTAAATAATAGCAAATATTCATTCCAGCTTGCTATGAACATCATAACCAGGATAAATGCGAGGCAGGCTTCCACCAGCTCACCTGCAGAAGACCCCCTCTCCCACTCTGAGTATTACAGGCCACTTTGATACACATCCAGACAGCTGTTTCCATCCATAGGGGTGCAGAACCAGTTTTCTCTTCTTCTAACATACCTAATGAAGAAAGGTGGTGGTAGCCTGATTTACATAACTATTTTTTTCAGACAGTGTGTGTCAGGATGATGGAGAAGACAATGCGCTCAGTGTAACTGTGGCCTGGGTAAGGCAAGCCAGACTTCTCCTTCAGGTAAGTAATGAAAAGCACGCAACTAACAGCTGTTGAATAAACAGCTCAGGTAACAGTAAACACCTTGGAGGAGCGCTGGAAGAATAAGGGGTCTTGCTGGGATGCAGATTTGTAAAAATTAAACAAGAAATAATGAAAAATATGCTGCTTTTCAGCTATAAAGAAAAAAAAAAGCCTCGAAACAAGCATTACTATACTGACACCTCAAAGCATCTGCAGGACAGAGTCTGCATGACTCTACACTTGGAGAAACTGAGGTGCAGCGAGGAGCAGATGATAACAGAGAGAAGGTTTGCTTCTCCATTTGCCTCTTCTCCAGCAGTCCTGCTGGAGCTCCTCACACACACCCGACTTCCATGGAAAGACCTAGCAGCCATTTGTTTCTGTGCCAGCCAGCAGAGAGACCACACGAGTGGCCACTCAGTTCCTTTCAGGAACACAGATTTTGGCTGTCTGCGTGAATGTGGTACTTACTTAACGCAGAATAAAGCCCATTCTTGGGGTTACCCACGTAACAAAGATGTTATAAAGCCCATGAGACACAGTAAACATCTCCATCACACGGCAAATGCAAGACTGCTCCTCACCAGCATCCCAGAGGAAACCTCCTTGGGAGCCATCACAACAACCATCCATTCTCTTGCGGACAGCCCAGAGGAGTTTATCCTCTTACAAAGTTTATTCTACTGCTTCAGCTCAGGTGGAATTAAAAACAAAAAGTTTTTTGAAGATGCTGAGGGCTGCCATTAAGCAGCCCCCACCTAGCACTGCCACATGGCATGCAGAAATGTGGTTCTGGCGGCCACACAGCCAAGGGAACACACTTCAGCCCAGCCACTGTTTTTCATTTGGGCAGTGCTGCAGAGCTGCAGGCTGCATCCAAAGTGCGGAAGGCAGGCAGACATCTGTGAAGCAAGCTGGCTCTTGCAGCTGGGACGGGGGTGAGATTAGATCAGTGAGCTCCCCTCATGGCCCTCTGGCCAAATTGAGGCACCACTGAAGGAATTTGCCCATGATCTTTCCCTCCACCCCCAAGAAGGAAGTGAGTGCTTAAAAGAACTCAGGTCCCAATGGAAGTAGGATATTTTTCTTCATCTCAAGGTCTAACCCATCCTAAAGCCCCTAGCAGCTCTCCTTAGCTCACTCCCATGAAGCACCTGACCTTTATTAAGATTATGAAACCTGTCAGTATTTTCCTGGGCAAAAGAACTGGAACAATTCCAGTGAGGTTAAAAATGGCCTTTCCTTCTACATGGAAAATTCAGATTAAAAATCTAAGAGTTCATTGATACTTTATACAAGAACACAGAATGGTCATTAAGAAATCAAACCCTGAAATGCCTCAGTTGCTACTCACCATCTCCAAAACGCTGCAAGAGGAACTTTCTGTCTCAGCCTATGAAGGACTGGAGACAGCTGCTGCCAGCAGGGTCAGGAGGATGCCAGGAAACCCTGCAATGTGCTCCCATGCACTAGCTGGCTTTGCATCACACTGCAGGTGCAACGAAAAGTGGGATGATTTGCTTCTTGGTGAGAAAACAGGAATTTTCAGAAGCCTGTGGAGAGCCACATGGAAAATTCTGGCTTTGCTCTTGAAAAACATGTTGTATCCAAAACTTTCAAAAACTTGGGAGAATGTATTCATATTCGTGTCTGTGGAAGTATTTTCTGATATTCAGGTGGGCATGTGTGGATACAGACAATTCATTATTCATTCTTCTACAAGAATTCCTGGGGTCTGCAGATTACGGATATGTGGTAACCTTAAGGGGACAATCATTATTTTTTTATACCTTTGGGAAGGGTAAATAACATGAAAGCAGAGCTCTCCTTCTGCCTGAGGGAACCCCACAAGCACAAGGAAGTCCTGCAGCAGGGTGCTTGAGTACCGAAACTCTGACGGCTTTCCAAAGAGCAATAATTAGAAAAGGCTCTTGATCAGCCTTGCTACCAGCAGTCATGATCTTCCATCCTAAATAGCCCGGGTAGGGGGAAAGTTTAAGTCAGAACAGTTTTTTGTCAGAAAGCATTTTCCAGGAATCTGCAGTTGCTGTCAAAATCAGCACAGAAGAGATCAAGATGGTTTATTATCTATTATATTTTAGACTACAAGAAGTACGTGGAAGTGATGAACTTGAAATGCCTTGACTTTAATACACAATGAAATTTGAAATATCAGCAGCATGATGGCACATGGCAACCTGCTCCACTAACACACCACTGCTCTTTCGGTCTCTGAGCTGCACTGCACAGGGCTGCTGTCAAGGCCTCTTTGCTTCCATGGCCAAAAGTATCAAAGGTTCATCACTAGATGCTCTGCAGGCACAGCAAACCTGCTGAAATATTAGCCACCAATGATGTGATGCAGGAGGACAACAGGACACAAATCCCACCTGGGACATGCCAGTCTGCCCTACCACTACATGACCAGGAGTTTCTACCTCCATACTGAGGATTTCCAGAACAAGGCTTTCCCACCAGTGCCAGCTTTTTATTACAGGGAAGACGAGCTATGACTACCAAACGGCAGAAAACAAGCCCGAAAGGCCTAATGCTGCTTCTTAATTCCACAGATCTTGAGCTATAAATGTTGAGGGTATTAAAAAACACTTAATTGCCAGGCTGTCAGGCCAGGTTGTATTTTGAGGATGCTGCCAATCTGACAGTTATTAACAAAAAGGCCACAAGCCACGACTGCACCGAGATCCTTGTTATTTCTACTCATGTGCTGCCTCCCAACAGGAAGTACTTAATAAGAATAATAATATCCCGAAAGGCCAACCTACGGCAGTGCAATTAAAAAGCTTTTCTGTCTCACTTTGAGGGGGGAAAAAAAAGAGAGGGAAATTAAAATCAGACAGGAAATTCCACTAGAACAAGCTAGCTTATGTCCTAATAACACAGGATTGTGCCAACTCCAGAGAGCAGAGGAGGGAAAGAAAAAAAAAAAAAGAGAGGGGGGGAAGGAGAAAAAAAGGGGAGGGGGATAAAAAGAGAGGAAAACCAGCCCTCTAGACTGACTCAGATCTGAGGCTACATTGTGGTTCAGCCGTGGCTGCAAATCTAAAGGGAGAAAGGCAGCACAAGCGAATAAAAGAGTCTGCTTTTTGAGCAAGTAGCTGTTCCATAATGTAACTCGCGCATGAGAGTGCAGCCACCGCTGCTCTGTCGACAAAAGACACAGCCCGATAAGCTTGAAGGGCCAGATGGATCTTGGGGCTTGTTCTCTCAACAGCTGCTGCCGGAGAATGGAAAGAAGAAAAAGAAACAACCACCAAAAAAAATCCCAACCAGTGAGGAAGAAATCCTGGCATGCGAGGAGCAGGCAGGGAGGTGGGGGCAGACCAGATGGTGGTTCAGCTTGTGCCTGCCTGGACCAGTAGCAGGAGAAATATCATGATGTCTAAAATGTCTATGCAAACTTACGGATTCCTCAAAAGACAGACATGTTCACGGAAGAGAAAATGCCTACAGGTTTAAGGGGAGAAGTTTTCTCCAAGTTGTTATCATTCCGCTTCCTGGGAAGCCAGTAGCATCCTGGAGTCAGCAACCGCCTGCACCTCCAGCTGATGCAGCGATTTCCAAAAGAAAAAAAGACAGGCCAAGGAGATTTGCTACTGACTGTTCTGGGACCAGGCCAATGAATGACAAACTCTTTCATTTCCCTGTGTATTTAGTGTTAAAGCTCATTTCACAGTGGGAGCCACACCACTTGAAACAGCTGGTGAAAAGGAATTGTGTGAACCTCAGCCAACTGCTGAGTGTCCAGGGGATTCTCCAGTATCCCCTGCCTCTCTCCTGTGATCCCCAGCAGAGACCCCCCAAGCCCTCAAGATGTTTCTTTTTCTGGGTATCCCAAAGAGAGAGAAATGCATTTAATGCACATGCAAATGAAATTCTGACAGAGGATCTGCCTCCTGTGGCAGGAACCCTGGGGAGCAGAGAACCATAGCGTGAGTCCACAGGCAGCCAAACATGCTGCTCTTACAGCTCCCAGAACTTGATTTTACATCTGAGCAAACTTTTCCTTGGCTCTCAAAAATGCAACTGCTCTACATCACCCACAATACAATGCTATATTGTAATTTGACATTAGATGGAGGCACTGTGGGAGAAAGCATTAATTGGCATTTATGACCAGGAGGCAGCAGAAGCACCAGAGGACTCTGATGCCCTCAGCTGCATTCCACATGAATTCCAGTATATCTGCTGCAGAGGGATGGGGAAGTTCAGCAGCCTCAGACTGGAGCTTAAGCAACAAAGGAGAATACCAGTGAACGACAAAGGAGAGAAAGCACATCAGCTATCACACAGTGCTCTCTGCACAACACTTCTGATCCAACAGCAAGTGTAGCAGAGCCCTGATTGTGTGCTTTCTGCTCATGCAAACAAAAGCTATTGGGGAGTGTCATCCCAAGCTGCATCCCTAGGAGCAGGTCTACAGATGGGGATGTATTTAGCATTCAAATTGACCCTGCCTCCCACCTGCAGCCATGCTTTCACACCCCTCCCCGGAGGTGGCACTGGCACTCACACAATCATACAGAGCCAGCTCAGGGAGTTCATCCAGTTGAAAATTAATCACCTAAAATTTTATTGCATGGGGTTTTGGCTGAACCAACTCCCTCAACCAGTTTACTATGAGATCGCTGGTGCACAAATCAGCAAAGGCCCTTAGGCTGCTATTCAGCAACCACTTCCAGCCCAGGCTGCCACTGAAAGCAGAAGTCCTGACCTCCCTTGGCCACTTGTCTCCTTGTCTGGCTGAAGTACCGACTGGACTGCAGAGTGCATCCTGCTGAAAGATAACTCACCCCTTCCCTTCAGATGGGTGAGCGTCATGCTCACAGGCCAGCTTGCAACGTGCTGGTCTGGGGGAGCACGGCTGCTTCTGGTGTTGGCCAAACTATATGTAAGGAGTAACTAGGCTGACTGGCCATTGCAAACTAAAAACACTTCCCCAAATCCATCAGGTAGTGCACCACAAGCTGTTTTCCCAACACGCCAGCAAAACTTGCGAGAGCTGGAAAGCTGCCTTGTAGAAGAAAAACTCCCAAGCAGATGCCTAAATCCCATGAAATCTCAGATGCCAGTGCCAACAAGAAAGGGCATGCCAGCCCGCCTTGAGTACAGACCTACCTGAATGGTCTCCCCCATCACAGGGCTGCCTGCTGCCATCACAGGGACACCCGTATTGACTCATGCTACAAAGGCTGTCTCAATCGCTCAGGACAAGGCCGTGCTTCAAATGCAGTGCTGGCACTTCTAACCTTTCCAATCCAAACCACAGCAGTGAGTTTGCTTTCTTTATGCATACGTTTCTCCAGGCACTAAACCAAACTGAAATCAAACTGTTCCTACAGGCAATGGCTTGAAAAATTTCCCCTTCATATGAAAAGTCTGTTTATATCATTTGTAAAACTTAACAAATCAAGTCTGGAAACCCCTATGCAGTCTGCTGTGCTTTTTGACCAAACTTCTTTCTGGAAATGGAAGCAAAGATGTCTGCTTTCTACTAGTTACGATAAAATTGCAGGGCTGGGTATTTTTTTTCTTGCACTTGTACACAGGTGAAAAAACATCTTGGTAGCCTTCAAAGAAGAGCGTTGTGAGCTTTCATGCTTCAGGACATCAGCTCCTAAAGCACTCCAAGTCCACAAAGACTAAGAGGATACTGCATGAGCTGGCTTTTAACCAAGCATAAGGCAGCCTGCTGCTTTTAACTAAGCAGAAGGTCTGACCAGGAGAAGGGTGAGGAAGTTATCTGTTTTACCCAGCTGTGGTTTTGGTGCAGGCTAATAACGCCCATGTATCATCCTGCCTTGGTATGAAAATTCTCCGACCGGTGTTAAAAATGGTCCCAGTGCAGTTTGCAGTGGATTCCCTGGACAGCTCATGCAAAGTGCTGGCTGTTAGCATGCTGCTTGTGTAATGAGGGTGCTTAAGACTGTAAGGGGTCTCCGGAAGGTCCTGAAGAGTGATTGCAGTTCAGGAGACTCACCCACCTGGCAACACGCTGATTTATGGCCTGCTCAGTTAATAGCCCTGCTTAACACAGGAGTTTGTCGAGATTAAGTAATTGCCTGAAACAGAAAGTTTATTATCTTTAAGTCTCCCCTGATGAATGATCGGGTGTTGGAAGAATCATGTGAAAGATCATCCGTGATTCCCTCCCACTTTAATAAAAAAAAAAAAAAAAGGAAAAATAATAAGGTTTTAAATGACAAGCTTTTCCAAAAGGAGTTTGAAGCTCACAATGTACACTGAAACAAAGCTGCAGACAGTAACAAGCAGGAGGTTTCCCATATCAGGTGCCATCTAATTAATAGCTCAAGTAATACAGTTCTGTGATGCATTTTTTGCCCAAGAACTGGAAATATTTTATAATCATTAATTAATACCACTGCCTGAGAGATAACTGATCCTGTCACACAATAATAAGATCAGGAATAAATCAGGATGCAAAGCCTGTTTTGTTTCTATACATCACGCAGTGGCCTTTCCCACCCTAGAAAAATCTGGAAAATTTCCAGTCTAGAAAACTCTGCAGATAGCTGCAAAGTTCAAAGATGCTGCATGCTAAATTCTGCTACAAGTATTACTCATCTCATTTCCAGATGCTTCAGGAAGGTTAAGCGGCTTCATTAGGATCACACACTTACACTGCCTTACGAAACAGAGATCCAAAGAGCATCAGAGTGCAAGCTTTGAGACTTGCTTTGGTCCACCCGCACCGTGAGACAAGACACCTGCCTGCTGAGCATCCCTTGCAGTAAGGCCCATGCTAGAAGATCATACAATGCAAGCCTCTCCTCCTTCATCCCTTGTTTCCTTTCCACCCCCGAATTTGCTCAGAGCTGGCACATGACTATGAGAGTTTGGACAAGGGGGAAACAGGACTGACAAGAAACCCTTGTCTTTGTTGCAACCACTAAGTAACGTTCCCACAGCCCCAGATGTCAGACATGCTGTCCCTCCTCACAGCACTTCGAGGCCTTCCTGCAATAAAATGGGAATTGGCTCCAGCTTTTCTTAGCGCTTCTCATATTACCTTTTAATCCAAATACATATGGTTCAAGGAACACTGAGATACTTGCATGAAAGGATGTACACCAAGAGAATGCAAACCCTGGAAAAAAAGGATTAGATCTGCAAGGCTCCCTCAATCCCTAACAAGTGCCACCCCCCAACTCCCCAGCATATTAATCAAGAGCCTGATGAGATTCCTTTTGAAATCCCCCAAAAGATTTCTGTAGACTTCAGTGGCTTTTGGATCAGGCTACAAACTCAGAATAAATCATAAACTGGCTGCATCTGCCAAGTTTATTTCTTTCTTTTCCAGGTTTCAGAACAAATCCATTTTACTGCTGGGAAAAAACAGAATGAAATAACTGTCAAGAGTTCAAATATCCTGTATCACTCCCCATATTAATTCAGCCAGTCAATCTATCCCATAACTGGGAAGTGAAGCAGATTACTTTGGCAGATCAAGCCACAAAACCTGTGCTGTTTCATTTGTGTACATTTTATTATTTAAGACAACCTGTGCAAACCCTTTTTTTTGGGTTACAAGTGATAATTTGGGGGACTAAAGTTAAGCAGCACGGTTTTAAACTTTTAAACTATGCTAGAATGAAGTAAAGGACATCTGCATTGAAACAATATAACGACCACCCACCCACCCCCACCCCCAATTTTGGAGAGGCTTTCTTACTAAAAAACAACTAATCTTAAAGGATGCCCAACAAAAAAGGACTTTAAAATGTGACACAATCAATAGAGTTTTGTAATAGCAGGTGTATCTTTAATGACAGAAAGGACTCTGAAAAGGGTCC
>WYDI02026861.1:0-41734 GCA_009867235.2 Psittacus erithacus | reverse complement strand
GCCTTAGCATGCCTTCCAGGAGAATCTGCTCCAAGATTTTGCCAGGCACAGAGGTGAGACTGACTGGTCTGTAATTGCCCGGGTCATCCATTTACCCCTTCTTGAAAATGGGCGTTCTATTTCCCTTTTTCCAGTTACCGGGAACTTCACCTCACTGCCATGATTTTTCAAATATGATGGACAGTGGCTTAGCAACTTCATTCGCCAGCTCCTGCAGGACCCATGGATGGATTTCATGAGGTCCCATGGACTTGTGCACATTCAGGTTCTTAAGATGATCTCGAACCAGATTCTCTCCTACAGTGGGCCTAGGGTCTTCATTCTCACAGTCCCTGCTTCTGCCTCCCAGGACTTGGGTGGTGTGGTCTGAGCATTTGCCAATGAAGACTGAGGCAAAGAAGTCATTAAGGACCTCAGCCTTCTCCAAATCCAGGGTAGCCAGTTCTCCTGATAGTGTTCGGAGAGAGCCCATGTTGTCCCTAGCCTGTCTTTTATTTGCAATATAACTATAGAATCCGTTCCTCTTATCTTTAACATCCCTAGCCAAGTTTAACTCTAACTGGGCCTAGCTTCCCGTACAACATCCCTGTATTCTTTCCAGGCCGCCTTTCCTTGCTTCCACCTTTTATAAGTCTCTTTTTTCCCCCAAAGTTTCCTCAGCAGCTCCTTATCCATCCAAGGAGGTCTCCTGGCCCTCCTGCTGCACTTCCTTCTAGCCGGGATGCAATGCTCCTGAGCTTGTAGTAGGTGACCCTTGAATATCAAGCAACAGTTTTGGACCCCCCTGCCTTCTAGGGTTATATCCCATGGAACCTTACTAAGCAGGTTCCTGAAGAGGCCAAAGTCTGCTCCCTTGAAGTCTTGAGGATCTTGAACTCGACCATCTCATGATGTACTAACATAAGAAAAAGCACAGCCATATCAACAAACCCAAAAGCCCTCTCACTTGTCAGAATTGTAAATATATGTCTACATTTGTAAGAATGCAGCTAGAATATTTGGGGTTTTTTTTCAGTATCATATCTGGCAAGGTAGAATGAACATTTCAACAGAGCTAGACACATGCAGATGCCTTAAATTCAGCTACAGCTTTCAAATACAACCCAGACTACTGATTGTAACTTTAATTTTTAACTATGCACTATTTCCCGCTGTTGCTATCAGCATATCAATCAACTGTATATTATTCTGGTTTGCTCATTTTATTAAAAGCAAATTCAGAGCACAATTGACTTTTTCATTTGTTTAACAAGTGAAGAAATATTTACCCTGACAGCCATTTCATTGTAGAAATTCATCTTCATCATAAAATATGCTGTCTGTGAATCAAGGGGGGAAGAACAGAAGGCATATATTTCAGTTGCACAAAGACCTTGCTCTTATTTTTACATATAAAAGATAAGAATCTTTATACATAATACATAATAAGAATTCTAGGCTTAGAGAGAATAAAATCAAACTTTGTATTGAAGAGATAGGCTTCCTAATACATAATGCAGGCTTAACCAGAAAAATCTATGGTAGTCAAACCAGGAGCTAATGGAGATATATGATCATAAAATGCTCTCCGCTGAGTTTGATAATCAATGGTGCTCTACTGAGAGTAGAATAACAAAGCAGAAATATTCACAAGTGCTGGTGACACGTAGTATCATGTATGATTTATTCACTGGGGTTCTTTTAGCCAAAACTCACAGAAACATAAAAGGAATTCATATTTCAAGACGTCTGGTTTAATGAAAATTTCAAAGAAATGCTGTCTTCAGTCGAAATCATTCAAGGATACATATGCAGTGATGGAGCAAAATTGTGCCTTCCAACCATCTGTACTAAATGTTATGTACTTAGCTGCCTCCCGAGTAATCCTTGGGAATTTTATTTCATTTAATATTCATTTTAACATCATAAAATCATAAATACAATGATACCATGTTACAGTGAATCCCCTGACATAGGAAACATTTCCTGAAGTCCTGGTTTCTTTCCAATAAAGTAGAATTCCTCTCATAGTGAACAAATCCCCTATTATACTAAGCAATCACTTGGCAGCATAGGTTATTTTAATGGATACATCACTTTAAACTAAGCTTTCACATCTGTTCCACCCTCTAATTACAAATGCAAAATGAACATAATTCACAATTGTATCATAAAAAGTAAAATATAAGTACTTTGAATGCGAGAGTATGTCCTTTATTTAGCACAACATGTAGCTTTTATGTGTTTCTCATGTTTTAGACACAAATCAAAGGCAAAAGTGCTTTCCCCCTGATATAGTGATTTTCTCCCCCATGGCAAACAGGAATTCACTATAAAAGGGTTTCACTGTAATTAGTGTTATTTGAATTGCCTAGCCTGATCCAAAGCAAATCGTCTGTGGAGAGCAGCAGGACTGGATTATTTATCAACAGTCTGGGCAATTAAGAAACAGTTGGCTGCAATATGTTATTTACAAATGAACACAATGATGCTACTTCATTTTAAATTCTCTTTCTTCATTACATTAAGCAAGGCATAATTCCTGCAGTTTAATTAAGGTGCATTTTAAATGCTCACTTTCATATCATACCAATCTACTAATAATGGAAACAGCCAAAAAGATATTTCTGATGTAAAAGAAAAATACAGGACTGTTAAATTTCAAACAAGTTTTGCATACATGTGTGTATACATACACACATACACATATATATTTAAAGGAATCTCCATCTCAAAGATATGAATTAGAATAGTGGACTCTGTCTCCCCTTTTGTCTCCATAAATGTTTTCTGAGTGATACTAACTGTAGATGGCTAATACTGGAATGAAATAATGGTTGCCAGGGCTAAGTATATTAATAAACTGCTTGATTAAATTCATACAACTTTGCTTTGCAGCTCATTCCATCTTTCTTTTGTACCACCTTCTTTCTTGCCCTTCCACCGAATAAAGTACTAATTTAATGGGAATTTCTAAGCTTAAAAATCTTCATTTCTGTCCATTACTGATTAAATTAAACTGACATCTTCGTTTATTCTCATATTTTAAGGCTGTTAGATCTGAATACATCCCATTTTTCTGAAGAACCTTAGTCAGAGACCTAACATCACAATGCTCTTTATATCATCAATACTGGAAAACAGTGGGACCACTTTCCTTCTGAGCTTGGCAAAGTACTGAAGAGCTCTGCAGTTGCATCTCTGTCTACTATTTACAGAGACAGTCAATGACAACAAGAGTCCTAACTTGCTTACTTCACTTAGGTGTGAGAAATCCAGGCCTTACTGTACCACAACTTAACAAGATCAGGCACAATAAATAGGAAATTACATATTCCTGCGTTTAGTCAACACTATTCTAAATCACAAGTCTGCCAAATGCAGAATTAACTGCCTTACAACCTCATCCTTGTGCTTAAAGCCAAAGCCTGTGTTACCATCTAGCTTCTTTTACACTGTTTTCTAGTCCTGATTAGAATGACGTGTACTAGTTATGCTATTACAAGTGATGGAGAACTAGAGCCATAATTTAGTGCTTCAACTCCAGTCTCTATTTATATCATTTCCTAATAAAGAAAAGATTCTTTCCTGAACTGGTGCTTTCTTGCACAGAAGACTCCTTTCTTATGTGCAAGTGGAATTTCCTGCATTTCAGCTGTGCTCATAGCATTGCTTCTAGTTCACTGGCTCTGGGTGCCAACTCCAAGGTGATCCTGCAAGGTTGACTCTCTGAGAAGAATTTATCTTCCTATCTCACCCACATGCACCACCTCCACTTTTGAACCATGAAGTCTTTGTATCTGTCTCTGGTTTTAATATACAGGTCTCCCTACTACTTTACATTAGGCCTATGGTTCCAAAATATATTTGAAGCTTTTTGTGTATGAAGTGCTGTATTACTTTCTCCTTTTCTGTTTAAAAACATGTTTGGGGATCACCTACAGACGCGATATGATCCTGACTGGTATTCTGTTTTTCTTTCTCTCTCTTTTTCTCTATATCCTACTGTTATTGATGTTGTTGGATTATATTTTACTTTTATTTCAATTATTAAACTGTTCTTATCTCAACCCATGGGATTTTACTTTTTTTCTGACTCTCCTCCCATCCCACAGGGGGGTGAGTGTGTGATTGCATTGTACTTAGTTGCTGTCTGGACTTAAACCACCACAGCTTAACATTAACATTAGGAAACAAAGCTTTATACCAAAGAATTTAGAATATAGAATATTTAGAATATAGAAAGGCACATTACTGATACAAAACCCATTTTTTTTCAACTTAATGTATTTTAACAATCAAAGCAAGAGGCAGCAGAGGAGTAACAAATGAAATACTAGCAGTGATGAACATATGGACAGCCAACCTGATGAGCCTCAGCTTTTGTTATTTTCCGCATCAGTACCACTCACATTTCATAATTTTGAATATAATCATTAAAATGATTTATTATCAAGCAATCCTGAGTATTTTGTGCATATGCTTTGCCTTGTTTGCTGGCAGCACACACCAATCCAATCATTATCAGTGGACAAATTTTAAAGTGACCAGTCTATTTAAGGAATTATCATGTCAAAGGTACCATTGTGTTTCATACTTAGGACTTATTACAACAGTTGCTAGCAAGAGTCCAATGCAAACATTAACTGATCCCAAATTCAGCCATTGATGGAGTAAAGATAGTACAACAATGAATATACATAATGAACTCAAACTTTACATTTAAGGCCATCCCAAAACACACAATACTGAATATAGCTGTCTAAAGGGAGGGAAAGGTACCTCTTTATCTGCTACTTGTATGCCTTTCTGGTTATTTTTCAATCAAGGTGTCCTATTTAGTCCTCTCCAATCAAAGAGATGGAAAACACAAAATTAAGTATTTGAGGGGAAAAAGGTGGTTTTCCATGTTGATTACTGTACAATCTGTAAGTCTGCTGATGAGATTCTGCTCCTTTAGCACTCTAATATTGACTAAGTACCAGAATCCAGAAAGTTAATGATTTCATGGCGTGATTTAGAATGTATGAAGTGTGGGCTTGCACAATTTCTTTTCCTACATTATTCCACAAACTTCAGATTTGGCAAGGGCTTGTCAGTTATGGCTATCTGAAGAACTACACATGAACCGGGCTTTATTGGTTCAAGTTTTTTTTATTTTTATCTTCAGAAACATATTTTAAGAATGGGAAGCTGAGGGGGGTTTATGATGCTAGCTATCTCAGCCTGCTTATTACAGCAAATATGTGCTAATTTGAAAGACTATCTTAAAATGTAACTACTAGAATGATTTTTTTAAGAAGACAGGGCAAAAGAAGAGAGAAGTAACAAAGAGATGATGTAAAAGACGTCCAGTTTCAGAGATGAATAGAACAATTGAGCTGGCAGAGACCTCTGGAGCTCCAAACCATTGCTCAAAGCAGAATCAATCACAGCAAGTTGTGCACTTCAGTTGGGTTTGTAGTATCTCCAAGGATGGGGACTCTACAAAACCAGCTTGTACTGCCCAGGCATTCCAGTATTTGATCACTCTCTCAGTTAAAAGATACGAAAAGATCTTTCTTAATTTTGAGTGGAATTTCCTGCATTGCAGATTGTGCCCTCTCATCCTGTCACTGGGCACCAACTCCAAACAATGTCGCAGGCTGGCTCCCAGGGAAGAGTTATCATGCCATCTCACTTACAGGGTACCACTAAGAACTGTAGGTACTGTGGTAATGTATCTTAAGGGGGCACCACTGTTTTTACAACCTTTATATGAGAAAATAAGCCTCTAAAGTGACACCATTCTGTTTAAAATAGAAGACTGATTACTATGAACAGAAAAATCAGTGTTAGAATAAGGAGTGGCCAGAAGATAGTTCCTTACGATCTGGGGGGATTGAAAACCATGTAAAATCACCGCTATCAGACCTTTGTCCTGCTTAAGTCCTCTTAAAGACCTAGCAATCAGATGATAAAACCTGACATCCTGAAACACAGAAACACATAAATTGCCTTGTTTCTGAAACGCACCACTCTATAATGTTTTAACTGTGAAAAAAATTTAGAACTTGAACTAATGTAGAAATAAATGTAGAACTAAAACATTGCCGGAAGCATATCTAAGCCCTGCACATGGCATTTGTCTATCCTCCTCTTAAAAACCTTCAGTAAAGGGAAGTTTGCAACACGTTTTGGCAGTATGTGTAAATGTTTCACATGAAGTTGATTTCTTCTTCCCTCTTCCCAGTGACTGCATGGACCATTTCTTTCCATTAATAAATTCTAATATACATTAATATTATTATGTCCCTCTTCTACAGAAGCTTTTCTAGATTAAACAAACCTTCCCTAACCTCAGGGGCAATATTCAACTGAAGTCCAACTTTTTTTTAAAGCAGAACCCAATCTCAGCATGCAGCTACCTGCCCTGCATTAAAAAATGAGTGATTTAGAAGACAGATTGAAAACCACAGCCTGAAAAGATCCATATCCTAATAATTTATTAGATAAGGCAGGTAAATCAGAAGTCTTCATTAGACTACTGATAGACCTGGGGAAAAAATAGACAAGCTTTCAGGCACACAAGTCCTGCTATTTGAAAACAGTTTAGTAGGAGGTATGGATTTTAGCCTGTAATATATGAGTTATTATGGCTCTTTTTTTTTTTTTCTTACCTTGTCTGTATTTACTGAAAGACAGCAATTTAACCTTAGCAAAATTAATCAAGAATAAATGGCTAACACGTTTAAAACTAGTGCAAAATATTAACATAAATTGATAAATTACTGAAGTAAACTAAATAACTTAAACTCATTGTTTTAGGTTAAAAGCAAACTAGTTTTTAACAAGCAACAAATTAGTTTTTAACAAGTTTTTAAAAGCAAAAGAGTTTCTTCTTAAACTCCTAAACCTGCTAACAGGAGTTTTAGCTTGTGTGCTATCACACACTTTTGCTATCTTCAAGTCTGTCAAGGAAATTAGATTGACTGTGATCTCCTGTGCGCCTTAAGGCAAAACCTCAAATACTTCAAGGTTCATTAAGCAAGAAATTTCAACCACTAAAACATAGAACAGCAATATGTAGACACTTTGGCTTATTTTCTTTTCAGAATTAAAAGTTCTGCCAGGAAAAAAGGCATCTTGAAAAGTTCCAATCCTTCAATTGACATCATGCAGGCAGGCTTCTGCATGAACAGATCTCATTGCTGGTTTGGGGACTGACACTCCAGACCTGCAAACACTTAAACACTAACTTAACTTGACCTTTATGAGTAGGCTTGCTGAAACTAGTGGTGCTTTCCACGGCAATAAAGTTAAGTACATGTCTATGTGTATAAAGGATCAAGTTTCAGCTTTTGAATTTCAAGACAAGCGAATGACTTCAGATGTACCCTACAAATAACCAAATAAAATGTTTAAAACTAGTTTCCTACCTTCACCATTTTTCTGAAGTGTTTTCTGCTTAGATATCCTCTCCACCACTTCTGTATAGTAATCGCCATTTGGTTCAGATGTCTAAAATAAAATATATTACCAAAATAACGATTTCTTTGAGACTTCACAAAACAACTATTTTTTCCTAATCTTAAAAATAATGTAGAGTATTATCCATACTTATTCCAAACAGATGGCCACTGCAAATATACTCCATACATATACACATATGTGCACACATACACACTTATAAACCAATTTATACATCTATTTATTCAAGCACACATGTGTGCTTTTGGAAAAAATAGGTTACTGAAAACTTTTATCTATGTACTGTTTCAGTCATCATTACAAAAATTGAATGAAATAGCCTTAGAAATGTAACTTGCATGGTAGATGACGGTATATTCATTGATGGTTTTAACCAACACAGCTGAACAGTTCAGAATTTTTATCAATCACATGCAATATTTTCACAGCTTTCCAATTTTTAAAGATTTGACAAACTTCACACATATCTGGAATTTTTCAAATACTTTTTTTCTTTTAGAAAATTACATCTAGCTTAATACTAAGTAAATCCTTACTCTGTCCTTATATATATATATGCTTTATTGTGCGACTAAAAATTCCATAATTGATGTTTCACATCAATTTCACAGAAACTAATACAATCATACTTTGGGACTGGCTAGGAAAAGCTATGTAGGGGACTATTTGTACCACCTAACTACGGCCAAATTTAGAACCCCTGCAATATAGCTACAGTCACTTGGTGGAGGAAGTGTTTTTCAGCAGGTAATCCAAATGAGAGGCTAATTCAGAACACTCACAACTGGCTATATTGAGCCTGCGCTCCTAAATCAGACATCACATCCATCTTTGGAAAGAGGACACTGAGCAGTATTACTATACACAGTTGCAGAGAAAATCCTCTTCTACACTTAGCTGATCTAGTTCTTATGTGTTCATTACAATTATGTTGCTCTTACAGTGGTCATTACTAACTACAAACGTGCACGTGGAAGAACATTTTCCTACAGAATGGATTGGCAAAGACACTTGGGGTTTCACCTTCTTCTGCAGCATGCTGTTGTTACTCGTGCTGGAAACAGAGGGGCACTAACCAATCCCCTGTCTTTGCAGGGGCTTTTGACACTGACAGCATAACTGATATTCCTTGGAGGGCTGAAATACCATGTTTGTTTGCCTGCTGAGCGCTTGCATGTCCTGGTTGTATCCTGTGATACCACACTTGAACCAGCACTGGAAAACAAATTATCAGTGCTTTTTTAAACAACTGCACATAACGGCTGTAGCCTTTCTTTTTGTGAGGGAATATCTGCCATGAAGTGATTGATGTTACTCAACCTAATAATTCTTTAGGCTTCATACAGTATGTTTGGATGATACATACTGACTTGCAACAGGCAAGAAGTCAAACTAGAAGATGCAGCAAATCCTCTCCCTCACAGCCCTAATTTTTGCACAGATACAGAAATTTGAGCACATGAGTTAGGCTAGTTGGGCTTATGATCACAAAAAAAATGGAGAATGGCCTCCTGGGAAAAGAGACCAACCATAGTGTTTCCAAAAAAATTATATCAATGTCAATAGCAATACCATGAGGAACTCTGGGAAAAACAAAAAATCAAGATTGAAATATAGATTAAGACAGACTTAATATACGACCTCAGATAGGATCGAACTCTGCATCCTTGAAACCAGCTCTGGATTTTGACAGCAGCTTTGTACTCTATTTTTCTTTCTTCATCTAGATATCTGAAAATAGAGAGTAGCAATACTTGTCAGCATGGTAATTTAGTACATGCAGGCTGAGAGAGTTGGGGTATTCAGCCTGGAGAAGAGAAGGCTAGGGTAGTCCTTATAACAGTCTTCCAATACATAAAGGGGGCCTACAAGTAAGCTGGAGAGGGACTTGTTACAAGGACATGCAGTGACAGGACAAGAGAGAATGGTTTTAAACCGAAAGAGGGTAGATTTAGGGTAGACATTAGGAAGCAGTTCTTCCCTATGAGGGTGGTGAGGTGCTGGCACAGGGTGCCCAGAGAAGCTGCGGCTGTGTCATCCCTGGCAGTGTTCAAGGCCAAGTTCATTGGGGCTTGGAGCAACCTGGTCTAGTGGAAGATGTCCCTACCCACAGCAGGGGGTTGGAACTGGATGACCTTTAAGGTATCTTCCAACACAAACCGTTCCATGACACAAAACACACACGCTCCAAAAATACTTCAAAGAAAGACCCTGGCAAATTTGACATGCATTAATGACCCAAAATTGCTTGTTCAGTCTAGAAGTTAAATAAGGATCTACCAAGATCTCTAAACAAGTTATTCTGATTTGCTTCAGGACTTCCCTGGCAGCTGTGTTGAAATAGTCAGCGATTCCCACCCTAACAAACAAAGATCAGATTACTGATCAGCCTTTCAGCTGTTGAGCTGGACATTTTACAGGCTCTCATTTAAATTCTCAGCTGAAAATCTGAATTTCAAGAGACTGATGGATTACAGCCTATTCTTAAAAGGGAACAAAAAACCCAAATAACAAACTATTTTTTGAAAGCTCTGCAAAAAAAAAAACCCAAATCCCCAAACCTCAAGCATGCTGCCCTCCAACGGCTTACCATGTCTGGCTCAGTTTGCTCTTTTTAACTTGAAATACGTGAAATAAAAGCACAGTCTCCCATAACTTATGCTTATTTAGTGAACTCATGCATGTACAGCCACAAGAGTATGAGCTAAAGCTCAGGGCAAGAGCAGGAAAACACAACACATTATATGCAGGCAAGGACTGAACTCTGTGTAACTTTTAGTGATGTTCAGGAGCTTTGTTATTCATGATAATGTTGTTGTAATTAGAGTCTAAACCAAATTATTCATTAATTAGTGAAATAAAAACATAACACTACATGCATGTTAATGTTTTTTTCTGTTTCAGTGTTACCATTACCCATACAGCAGCAGCAGCAATGAAGTTACTACAGAATAAATGGATGTAATATGAAAATAGGTCTTTAAACATTTTATTTCCTAAAATCTGATCTGGGAAAAGTTAGCCACCACTATCTTAGCACTCAGAAAACTCAGAGATAAATGCAGAAAACAGAGAAAACACAGACCGTCCTGCTCGCGAAGAGAAAGGTAAGAGGTGACCATCAGGCTGCTACTCTACATGGGACATTTTGCATCTTTAGCAGAATAAACATCTCCTTTCCTTAGTAGGAAAAGACAAAGTATGTCCCAGGTACTAGAAACTTAAGCAGCATAACCTGATTTAGAAAGGAACTATAAATAGCATGGATACCAAACAGTAACTCACTTAGAAGGTGTGTGGGGTGGGGTGTGTCTGTGCCAAGTAATGACAAAGGACAAAACAACTGGTGCCTTCCCACATGATCAGTATAAGTTACAGATTTGGGTCACTGCATGGACCTAGGGAGGCTCAGCGCCACTCGGGACCTTCCAGAACTTTCCCCACGGAATTAGCAGGGGGCAAGGGAAGAGCGGGACAGTATTGTCAGACGCCTTGAAGCAGACATGCTGCTGAAATTAGGTCTCCTCAAATCACAGCAGTGAGATTTGGGGGCCGGAGCGTGGTTGCTCTCCGGAAGGGTTGTTAAACCAAACTGTTTTCAGCGGGAGGGCCACGATCTCGTTGTTGGGGGAGCCTGCGGCTTGCCCGCCCCTCCATCCCCAGCCCCGCAGGCACCCACCGCCGGCAGGACGCGGTTACCTGTTCCTATGGAACCACTCTTCCCGCAGCAGCAGCAACCTCGCCTCAAGCCTAGCTGCGGCCTCCATACTTTCTCCCTCCTTCCCGCCCACTCGACGCCGCCACCATGGCAACGGGACCATACCTCTCCGCGCCGGGCACGGGGTGTCGCTCCCCACCCTAGCCCTAACAGCAGAGAACAGCGAGGCACTGGCGGCAGCGAGAGTTCCGCGTAACCGGACTGGAACGGAAGCAGAGCCAAAGTAAGGTGCGCGGCAAGGGACGCGGCGGCTGTGGGCTGCACTCCGGAAACGGAGAGGAGAGATGGTAGCGCCCGGCTTCCTCCCGGTGCAGCAGCTGCTTCCGGGCTCTCATCATGGGGGCCTGAGGAGCAGCGCTGGCCGCCTGCGCCCTCCTGGCCCTCGCCCGCCAGCCCCAAGCCTCACCGCCGGCTCCCGCCCCCCTCGGCCCAGTCTCTGCGAAGCGGCGCCAGCCTCCCCGGGGAGCGGCCAGGGGAGGCGCCGGGTTCATGTTCCGGGTCGCTGAACCTGCCTCGACCCGAGCTCAGGCGGTGAGAAAGAGCTGGTAAGCTCGGGCCCGTGGGGGGCTCTTCTCCGTCGCTCCCCGCTTGCGTGCGTGGCCGCGGGGCTGGTGTTTGAGGGTAGGGATCGGAAGCACCGTCGCTGCGCCCTGCCCGGCCGCTGCCGCCCTGCGTCCCCGCTGCTGCCCGTTGACGCTGAGGGGAAGACGTTGGTGTCTTCCTCACCGGGGGCAGAGGCGTTGGAAGTCGGGCAGGAGTGGTTCGCCGTGGTTATAAGCGAGCAGTGTGCTGGAGGGAGGAATTTCCACCTCCTTGCTAATAAAGGAACAGTAGGTAAACGATGGATCGAAAGTTGGCCAGTTTTGTCTGTGTGTTTGGGTTGCTCCGATCGATGTAGACCCTCTGAGGACTAAACCCTTAGCAGTGCATGCTGCAGAAACACCCAGTCAGGTGGTGTTGCTGCTCTGAAGCTATGTTGTTGCAAACCGAGAATCAACAAGTGTAGCTCTAGACAGTGAGCAAGGAAGAGATGGTGTGATGCTACTGCGGTGGAGTTAACATTGACTGGTTTGTGTAATTCATAGCATAGTGACCCCGGAGGCCATAGTGGTTTTATTGTGGAACCAAGGAGATACTGATTAACAGACAGAAAAAGAGAGAAGTGAGTTTTAACAGGCCACAGAGCTATAAAGACTGATAGTAGAGAGACTTGATGGAAGCCAGGTATCCCAAACAACCAGTTAGGAAGCCTTAAATTTCCTTCATGAAATGTTACCATCTTGAGCTTATGTCGTATGGACCGATGTGTGTAACTTCTTGTCAATTTTGCTTTCCTTAATGGAAGTGGGCAGGAGCATTGTAGGGTTTTGTTTGTGTTTATTTCTTGAGTGTTGATAATTTGAGGACTTGAGGCTTTGTTTAGAGGCTGTATTACCCAGAGAGATACCTGCTGGTAGAGTTCCCACATCTGCAATAGATTTATTTTGTTTTATGTATTTTCTGGGGATGAGCAAGAAGAGGAAAAGAAAGACTTAGTACTTCATTTTCTTACATAGGAAACTCCATTTTTTTCTCCACTTCTGCTGCTACTGCCTCTTTTATACTATGGGTATTTTTGTGCTGTGCTGCTTTATCTTTTGCTAAATAGGAAAGCTTTCAGGGAGGGATTTTGTTTGCCCAGCTGCTGTATATTTGCTAGAAATATGCCAGTACTGCTTGGCATGCAAATTTGCCCAGCGTAAGTGTAACTTTGCTTTTGTGGATGTAATTCAGAATGCTTCAGAGAATGTGATATTCCGTAGTGGTGGAAGTATTTTTATTTGAGTACTAATGCTGCATACAGTGGGCACATTGCTGGTGACATTCCTAACTTGCATCTCTACTCAGAGGAAGTTTTCATTGCATACTCAACCTGTCATTTGTCTTTAAATTTTACTGGTTTATTTCCACATAAAATAATTTCATTCACAGGCTTTAAAAATAGTGTTCACCAATACAAGATGTGGGAATTTGGCCTATTCTTCTGTCATTGTCATCAGGCAGTAGTAATTTTGCTTCTGCAGTTACACTGCCTGGAGCAATTCAGTGCAGAGAGAACCATTGAAGTCTTATCTATAGGACTGTTAGTGTAGCAGTTCTGAAGGAAGATCTCTTAAAAATCTGACTACTCCTTAGGGCCCTCTCTTATACATCAGCTATTTCACAAGCTGTCTGTTAAAGGAAACTCATCAGAGTGAGATACGAGAAAATACTTTATTTGATGTCTTATGCTTGATGTAGACAGTTAAGAACTTGTGCTTTCTAAAAACATGAAGACCCTGAAGAAGTGTGTAGGTTCAGGACAGCCCCAGAGTAAGTGTTCACTTTGGGTGATAAAACTCCTCCGAAGCCAAATGTTTTGAATTTATATATTGTGAATTCAAGTGACAATTTAGGAATAGTTTGCATTTGGGTTCTTACTGGGCACTTTGATTCTTTTGATAATGGCATTGGCACTTTAACAGTTCATGTGTTTCACCACCTTGACATTTAATGGTCATACTTCTGCAAAGGGCAAGCATATCAAGAAATGGTAGCAATGGGATTGCAAGAATTGCTTCCTCTATGAGAAATCGCTCCAAATCTCATTTCTAGCTGACCAATTCATTTGTGTTAGACCTTTATTAAATGCAGTTCATGTCAGCCTCTTCCTGACTGTATACCATTCCTTGGTGCTGAACACGCTTTCAGTGTTAAGTATGAGTAGGCCTGATAGTATTTATTGTTGTGCCTTCTTAGATAAGCAGCAGTTGTATAAAAATCAAATGTACTTATTGCAGATTTGTGTGTCCCTGATTTTTAGGGGGATCAGTGGCATAATCAGTTAATAAAATTCCATCATTCCTTAAATTCCTCTTAGGCTTTACAGGAAGCACTGGGCAGGTTCCTCAGAAGTGGAAGAATAAGGGGATCCTTGATAGCTCGCTGTTATGCCCCTCAGCAATGGGTTGAATGCTTTTTGGGCACCGTGTAGCTGTGTGTACCTGGTTGTCCAGTGGACAGCGCCTAAGGACATAAATATGTGTGGATGTGGAACTGGATGCTTTGTGTCCTCCTTTTGGTGATGGCTGTTTGATGACAGGTTTGTTTAAAGAATCTGGGCACAAGTTCTGTTCCTCATGTATACCATAAGGTTCTACATAGCATTGGTTTATCAGTTATTTCCTAATCTACCGTCGTCTCTTGCTAGTTTTTTAATACTTTTAAATTGTGTTGCTCCACTTTGTTTTCCTCTTTGTGTATCCTAAGAACCATGATAGTTCTCTGGTTTTGAATCTGTAAATCGTTTAGGGAAGACAGTGCTCCCAACCCAAATGCTTGGACCTGTTTAATCCAGATTTCAGTTGCAGTCATCAATAAAGCAGAGGTCTCAAAAGTAATGATTCTAAGGCTTTGAGAAAATAACTTCTGAGGTGGAGAAACAGGATTCAAATTAGTGCCTGTCAGAAGATAAAAATACCCGGAATACAGACGTGTTAAAAGGCATCAGAGAGTCTGTGTGGGAAAAGATTAGGCAAAATTTGGTTTATAATCCCAATGTGCAAGGAACTACTTGGGTTTTTTCTTGTGCTCTTTGCTTGTGAGCAATGTGGATTGTGAAGGCAGAAAGATCATGGTTCTTCTCAGAAGTGATGAGATGCAGATGCAGCAGAACTGTAGCTGCAGTAAACCTTGTGTATTTAACTGCGAAAACTTTAGAACTAGAAAGTAAATGTAAATGCAACTGTTGGTTTAGTAAAAGATACTGCCTCTATACTAGTTGTGTGACTAAATTAGCTTTCTTGTCAGTGTGTGTTTGTTAAATATTTCATGGGTAGTCAGAGCTCTGCATTTTTTCATGATTTAGGTGGGAGGTGTACAAAAATGGTACTTGATTGTCCTTAGAAAAGCAACTGCCCATTATTTCCATTAGGAGTTTCAATACTAACAATACTGAACACAAACTGCGTGAACTGTTTTGGAGTAGGTGAAGACAGTTACACTGCTGCCTGCAACAATACTGTTAGGGTCTGTTCGTGTAAGGGTTAGAAGGAAAATGGGTCAGCCTTTGAACTGCATAAAAATCGCTTCAGATAAATGTAAAAGTCAGAGTGGGCAAACTAGATTTTCTTCTACTAAAGTAGAATCTTCTCCTAGTGAAGACATTGGAGTTTATTGCTAGCTTTGGGCTGTTGCTGTAAAAGCATTTTTATAGCCTTACGCGAGTCATGCTAAACTACAGCTCAATATTTTATGTACCTCATTATGTTGTTCTGCATTCCTTATTACAACTTTTGAAGTTGCTCATCTTACTGAAAGCAATTGATACTCGCCAGTAATACCCTTAACACTTCTTGTGGTTATTTTTCAAACACAAATATTCTTGTTACAGAAACATCTGCAGTAGTGTTTTAAATGATTTCATAGGCTTGGAATATAAGTTAGTTGTAAACAATGGCGAAAGTCGCAAAAGTGAGATTGACAAATATTGCTGAAATAGAAATACACTCCTGATTTTGGAGACAGGTTTCAGAGTAACTGTTCTAGCTGGTTGCTGTTGCCATTTTTTTTTTCTTCAATTATAGCAAGAGAAATGATTGCTCCAGTTAAATTAATCGGAAGAGATTTCTTGGGTATTCAGAAGGAGATTTAGTGTGTACCACTGGCGTGTTGAAAATGCCGTGTGAATCAAAAGCTGAAGTAATATGTGTATTGTCTTCACAATCTATTACAAAGGAGTTTCCACTGTCCCAGCTGATCAAGTAATTTTCAAAATCATCCTAAGGAAACATATGTTGACGTAATTATAATATTGATTTACCTGCTTTAAGAGGTAAGGCAATTAGGATATAGTTATATCATGTATATCATACAGTTTAATCATGGCAGTCATGTGAAGTGCCCGATGACTGGAAAAAGGGAAATATAACCCCCATTTTCAAGAAGGGGAAAATGGATGACCCGGGCAATTACAGACCACTCAGTCTCACCTCTGTGCCTGGCAAAATCTTGGAGCAGATTCTCCTGGAAGGCATGCTAAAGCACATGAAAAGCAACACAGTGCTTGGTGACAGCCAGCATGGCTTCACTAAGGGGAAATCCTGCCTGACCAATTTGGTGGCCTTATGATGCGGCTACGGAACTGATGGACAGGGTTAGAAAGTTGATGTCATCTACTTGGACTTGTGTAAAGTATTCGACACTGTCCCACATTACATCCTTGTCTCTAAATTGAAGAGACATCAATTTGACAGGTAGACCACTCTGTGCATAAAGAACTGGCTGGACGGTCACACGTAAAGAGTTGTGGTCAATGGCTTGGTGCCCAGTTCGAGACCAGTAACGAGTGGTGTCCCTCAGGGATCAAATTTGAACAGTGAAAGTTTAGATTGGATATAAGGAAGAAGTTCTTTACTGTAAGGGTGGTAAGGCCCTGGAATGGGTTGCCCAAGGAAGCTGTGAATGCTCCATCCCTAGCGGTGTTCAAGGCCAGGTTGGACAGAGCCTTGGGTGACATGGTTTAGTGGGAGGTGTCCCTGCAATGGGCAGGGAACATTAGTTGGAACTTGATGATCTTAAGGTGCTTTCCAACCCTAACTATTCTTGTTTTCTGCTACTTTGAAAAGCCATACTGAAAGTGTTTCAAAACACCCCCTCCTCCAGGCCCTTTGTCCTTAAATCAGCTCCTTTTTAGACAGAAGAGAGAAACATCAATACAAGGTATTTCTGTATAAACATGCCTTGTCATCCAACAGTTTTATTCATTTATTTTTCTGTTATTATAATGTACCAAGGTTTTAACTCCTGAAGTTTGTGTCAGAAATTCTCCTGAATTCTAGGAAAATGCTCTGGTCTGTCTATGCGGCTTCTTGCACCAACAGCCTGAAGAGTTGGTAGTTGTCAAAGTATTGACCTCTCAGGGGTGCCTACCTAGTATTTGTGGTTCTTTGGCTCTTGTGGGCTGTTTAAGTAGTTGAGAACAGTATACTAGCTGGATTACACCATCAGCTGCACTTTCTTTTACCCATGTGAGACTCCACAATGGAGGTGTATCAAAATCACATTTTTAATGATTTTTTTATTAACCAAGTGACCATGGATTAACTGCTAAAAAATGAAAATCTGGAGGTCTGGTTGGTTATTAAAAAGCTCTTTTTTTTTTTTTTTTTTTTTTTTGGTATCAGAAAAATTGATATTTACCCTTCTAATGTTTTTTCTCAAATCTCTGAGATGCACAGGTGGAAGTAATTGTGACATGCAAAATACTGTGTCCAGCTTTGGAGTCCTCACTACAGGAAAGATATGGACCTGTTGAAGAGGGTGCAGAAAAGGGCCACAAAAATGGTCAGAGGGCTGGAGCCACCTCTCCTATGAAGAAAGGCTGGGAGAACTGAGGTTGTTCAGACTGAAAAAGAGAAGACTCTCAGGAGATCTTACTGCGGCCTTTCAGTTCTTAAAAGGGACCTTTAAGGAAGATGGGGAGAGACTTTGTAGCAGGGCCTGTTGCAACAGGACAAAGGCTGATGGTTTTAAACTAGAAGAGAAGAGATTCAGGCTGGATGTGAGGAAAAAAATTTTTTACAGTGAGGGTGGTAAAACAGTGGCGCAAGTTGCCCATACAGGTGGTAGATGTGCCATACTTGGAGGCTTTCAAGGCCTGGCTGGCTGTGGTTCTGGGCAACCTGATTTAGTTGAAGATATCCTTGCTCATTGCACAAGGGTTGGATTAGATACCTTTGAAGGTCCCTTCTATCCAAGCCTTTCTATGTGGGTTTTGTTGTTGCTGTTTTTCTATGATTTGTTTTGGTTTTGTGGGTTTTTTTGTTTGTTTGTTTTTGTTTGTTGTTTTTTTTAATGAGTGATTGGCTGTATCCTGATAGGAATACCAGTTGAAAGGACTTCCTTTTGAGTTTGGGGTAAATGGACTTCTTGCTGGAAACTGCAGTTCAGCATTCAAGTTGAGTGATTGATACTTTTTCAGGTGAAAATAACAGCTCAAGTCTCTAGCTAGAAGAAGCTGTTATCATCTGACAATTTCCTGTCATTATGAAAAAAATATTTACATATTTCAAAAGGACATCTGTCCTTATTAAAAAAAATATTGTCAACATTTATTGGGTTTGCTCCTGGAAGTCTCGCCAAAGAACTAGTCAGAAAATAATGGCATCAGAGCAGAGTCCTTTGGCATATTTTTATCTGATATATATGTAGGTCCTTGTTAAATCAAGGACCGGAGACTCAACTGCACAAATTATAATGGATTTTGACAAAAGGAATAGCACATTATGCACACAACTGCCTAGCACCCCTCCCTGGAAAAGAATAGCAGCTGTATGGATATAGAAAGGTGTTGAGTATTGTCATTGTATTATCCAAAAAGAGGAGTTCTTCTCAGTATCACAATAGTGCTTGGGTGAGAAGAATGACAATAAACTTCTGATTAATGAGAAAAATTTTTTGTGGTATCTTATGATGAAGGCTGTTCTTACACTAAAGTTAAGTCTGACAGGTAATATTGAAATTTAGGGGGTTTTATTCCTTAAAGAAGAAGAAGATATTCATCCAACAATATTTTCATTCAAATATATATTGTTCAGATATGTATTAAAATCTCGCAACTTCCTTGTTGCAGCTGTAATTGTGTCTGAAGTCAATAGAACAGTGAACGACTTGCAACATTTGACATTTGGGGCTGACAGACTGGTTTTCAACATCCTCAGTGGGGAAAATCGGCACTATGTGTAATATAGAAAGCCAATACATTCAGGACTTCCAGAAATTCACTCTCACAATAGACAAATTCTTGCAGTGGTAAAGTCATGAGATGATTTCCATGCTATTGACATGTTGATGACTCCTAGATGAACCACCCAGACCTGTACTGGTTTAGATATAGAAAACTGGTTTAGTTTTCCATTCCTATTTTTTATTTGCTTACTGCTTGTGGCTGTTGGAACATCAGCTAACTGGGGAAGCATTTGAATAGGTTGCTTTTTTAAGTCAACTTCAGCAACACAAATTTCAGCTCTTGTATACAAAGTGCAGTTTCAGGAGATCTAAGACACATTGAAACTGAAGCCTGCGATACTTAAATAAACAAAGTGTCAGGATGTCTGGTTTAGGACATAAGTTAATAAAAGAGCGCAGAAAGGAGTGCTGCCATTTCTGACATTTCCAGCCTCATCATCCTCATTAACAGATCAGAGACTTATACTTTTAAACCCATTCATAATCATCTCGGAACTACACTCTGAAACTGGAACAGTTTTTTCTTCATCAGTAGTTGACATTATCTTCCTGAATGTTTTGATACCTCACAGTAGAGACTTTGCGCTGAGTGTTGGGTTTAGGTTTTATGTTTTTTTGTGAATGGCACATCAAAAAGTATAAAAGAAATTAAAAGTTTTAGAGCATAAAGATATTACCAGATATTTTAATTAGTGTAAGAATGTAGAGAGGGAACAAAAGCATTGAACTTTCCTATAGACTGAAGGCTAATTTAGTCTGTGTTATTTTAAGCAATTTTCGTTTTGGATTCTTCATAAAGTAAGTCTTATGCAAAATACACAAAAAGCTAGGGAAACATCTCAGCAAATATTAAACAGACTTGTGTTCCATTTCCTGGGTGCACAAAAAAAACTTAGCCTTTCTTGAAGAGGTAGTAGGATAAAAGGAGACACTCACAATTAAAGATTAACTAAAAAAGTTTGAAAAATTAGCATGCTATTTTTGGATCTACAAGATTGTTACGCCTAGGGGAAGAAGACAGCAGCATTTCAAGTAAAATGGGAACTGTCATCAAGTATTTCCTAAGTAGACTAAAATAGGTTATTAAATTACGGTTCAAAAAATGCATTGCTCTAACACCATATGAACAGTTTTTGGGTTTAGTTCCAAATGAATCAGGAAATTTTACTACTTTGTTTTCCCCATCTTTGAATCATAGTAAATAAAGATAAATGAGATTTGTGTGTGCTTCTAAATCATGTCTCTACAAAAGCCAGATTATTTCTAACAGTCTATTGTATAATCCACTTTACAATGACTCATATGTCTTGTGCAAACAAGCCACAGAGTTTCATGATTTAATAAATCATACAAGACTGGTTTAGAATATTTGATTCTGATGTAAACTAAAAATTAGGATAAAATTCAATATATTAACAAGGATTTTCACTAAAAATTCAACATTTTTGCCTTTTGATCAATGTTGATTTATTTCTCTGCTATTCTTTTTCATTCTTTCTTCCTTTGAATTCCCTCAAAACTTAAATTCAGTTGGATTTATTATTATAGCACTCACTAACATCGTTCAGCCATTCTGCATATTTCTTCAGTTCAGACTATCCTTTTAATTTGTCACTGAGTCCTTTGAATCATTTGTTCTGGCCTACTTTGGAAAAGTAGCATTGTATAGAAAATTATTTTGTGGACAAGGCATCTGTTCAGCCATTATTTGAAAAAGTTTGCTATAAAACTAAACCCAAATCACCCCACAAACAAAAAAAACCCAAACAAAAAAACACAGAAAGATCTTAAATTATTTTCTGTGACATTCTCAGGTTTTCCAGATGTACTGTAAAATATGTTTCCTCTTATTTTGATAAATTTGGATACAATCTTTAGTTTAGTTTCATAGAGGTAAAGCTTACAGATTCCTCTTTTTCAACTCTTTAAACAACTCTGTAGCAAAATTTTGCCATTATTTCATTTCAGTCAACTTTTATTTACATCAAGGGAAGGTCTTTCCATAAAATGTACTCTTTTTCAGTACTAAACCAGTGCTTCAGTGTCTCCAGTTAAAACTGGATGTATCTTTTTTACTTTCATGTCTTCCCAGATTTAAATTTGAGGAGCACATATGAAACTAGTGGAATAGAAATTTTTCATTAATTTTACTTTTTTTCCTCTTAAGTAATTATGCAGTAACAATGGTTGCTCATGCTTAGTCTGTGCAGGTTTTGTATAATTGATTACATAAAGTCTCATAATGATTCATATTATTGATCATCTAAGCAATGCAGAAGTGATGTTGATGTCTGAATGGGCAAGCTAAACATAAACAAGAAGAAGATTTTTTTCTACTTCACTGAGTCTTAAAATGTTCAAGAGCAGTTTGTGCAGATTTAAAGGGGATTTATGCATTTATTTTCTCCTTTTCCTTCAAAAAGAAATGCCATCAGTGGCAAGCTGTTACCTGAAGTTGTAACTGGTTAAATTGAATTTCTGTGAACTAAGGTTTATTTGTCACATACATAAGGCTTTATTTATTGAGGAGTTTAAGGGTTTGTTAGTGAGCAAAAATGCAGAGATTTTGTCAAGAAAACATACCCTAGGACACATAACAGATTCAGGTTGCCATATGCAGTCCAGGACAACCCACTGGCAGGTCAAAAGGCTGTTGCAGAGTCAGGGTTCATGGTACAGCTGGAAGGAACTGAGATTCTTGTGCTGGTAGAAAACTTGCAACTTCTAACATCCCATCATTCAGTGACATCAACCAGCAACTGACCATCAGTCAGTTGTCTATAGCTCTGGGGCTTTTGTTCTGAACTTGTGTCCTTATTTTCAAGTCGTCTGAAAGTTAAACTCCCTTAAACTTCGCATTGTAACACCAGGTAGCTGTTTCTTGATTCCCACAGCAAATTCCCATATCAAATTCTTCACAAATCAGTCTCTATCCCTGACACCTTGCAAAATTAGTGTAATGCCTACAGCCTTCACTAACAATGACAGTAAAGTATTTACTGAACCATAAGAAAATAAAATATGAACCTGGTGGAGTTTTGAGCAATAGGTGACAGTGCCTGCAGTAGTAAGCAACAGGACCAATACCTTCCTTCGCAGGTCCTGTCAAGCTCTATCTTCTTCCATTAATATGTAAATTTGGATTAAACACTTCTGTACAATTCCATTCGTTCCTTACCATAAATATCTGATGTGGTAAATTTTTTCCCTCCTTTTAGGGTTTTAAGAACCCAGTCAAAAAGGGGGAATCAAGGTTCAATAAGACATAAAAATTTCTGCTAAAGTCTTAGATTTGTGCATCTCAAAAGGTAAGGGTATTTAAGGTTTTTAGTTATTAAACTTTGATTCAGACAAAACTGTAGTATTGGTATCATTTTACATAACTGAATTTTCCCAGAATATGAGACAGACCTGGGATGCAGCTCATGGCATTCTGTTCACATTGTCACTGAACAGCCAGTATCACCATTGAGTAAGGAAGGAAAAGGTGGTTTGGTGCTGAGATTCAAAAGTATTAGGAAATTTATCTGGAATTTGCCTATGTACAGTCAAACAGATACTCAAACCCGACAGTTTGGTATTCAATGCAATTAAGGGAAGTAGAGTGTAAAAAACCTCTGTGGCCCCTCAGTTCCAGAATTGCTGTGCATTAGAAAGGCTGGTATTAGGTTCTGTTATGATGACTTGGGAATCATCCAAAACATTTCCTCATCTGCAGTTCTTCTTTCCTCAGTCCTTCTTTTCCACAGATTCTTACAGATAAATTAAATAATAAATACATGGCCATGGCAAGTAAATAACAGCTTAATTAAAGTAATTTAGAAGTCAACTAATAATTTTTAAGGTCTTTGTGTGCATGCTATTCTCTGAAGAAGAATATTCTCATCTCTGAAGGAATTTATTGCTTTATTTTATTATTTTTTTTTTAATCTTCTGGTTTACCTAGCCTGGAAGAGGTAGATGTGAACCAGGTACACTGTATAGCATGGTGTCATTGGTAAAGCTGTTCATGCTCCTTCTATACTAAGATTCTCTGAACAGCAGACCTTTGTCAGAGGGTTAATAAACCTAACACCTAATACAAAAATACATGAAGTAAATTTTTGAAGGGCAATTTCAGGGGGAATCATCATGCTCCAGGTTTCAGGAAGCAAGATTAACATCACGTAGTTTTTTGCCAAAGATAAACCTGTTCTCTGTGTGCCAAGACCATTCTGTGTATAAGCTGCAGAACAGTCCAACCCACAATGCCACTCTGCCTTACTTTCACAATCTAAAATGAGATAAAAGTAATGCATTAATAGTCTCCAGCCTACACAGAGTTAACTTGCTCTGATTTCTGGTTGAGAGGGTAGTTTGCTGAGTTTTTTAAGGATGGGGAGAAAAAGCAATAGAGATAATGGGATCTCTCACTGACCAGTGATACAGATACGAGATAACAAGTACTGGTGTATTTTACTTGAGGGTAGAGTCACTTCAGAAACATCTTCAAGTGCATATTCTACAAAAGAAGACAGTGTAAGGGAAACAGCATCTGAACAAGAAGCAACCCACATCATTATGGTTTTGAAACTCTTAGGATGGAGCATAGGCTTACGAAGATGTGCCTTCTCAGAAGTGCATAGTTTGGTAATTGCTTACTCAGTTTTCCATCCACATCAAATTTATGTCAATCCTTCAAGTATTCCAGCATTTTTAAAAACTACTCATTAGACCTGTGCCATTTCAAAGGCAGAATTTCTTAAAGAAAACCTTGACAGCACTTTGAGGATAGATGTTTAGTGTTTTAGTGTGTGACTGCAAATCAGTCTAGGCAAGTAGAAAATGACTGCTTTATACAATCATGTAAAACAGTTCACAAATTCTGAAGCTCACTTCAGCATCAAATGTTCGTACATGTGATGAACTGCAGACATTTCAGCCAGAACCTGCTTCCTGCCTCTGTAACTTTGTTTTAACATATGTAAAATATGATATAAAAATCCACTTGATGCCAACTGAACTTAGCAGACCAAGTGCTTCATTCTATTTGCTATTGTGAATTAAAGGAACCGACTAAGAGTTATAGTGGCCCTGTAAATCAGACAAAAGGGATCATACATGAAATATGGTTTTCAGAATAATTTACAGAAATTACATGATATGTAATTTGAAAACATCATGTTTGCTCCTTCACTGCCTTGCGCCGTTTATATTCATTACATATATATATATATGGACAGCTAATGTTGTTAGTGGCATTTTCTATTCTCTATACACAAATGAAATAGCAAACCACAAAATTTTGGCCTATTAATTTTCATTTAAATAAGCCTCAATTTACTATATTTTTATTTTTACACTGAACAAAGGAACCTAAAGTGAATTCAAAGAAAAGTAGTTCTGTAGCTATTTCTACCTGACAATCAAAAGACATCTTGTGAGTATAAGAGTTGTCTTATTTTCTATCCTTTATGGGTTTTTTTTGTACTCAGCAAAGCTGAAAGCTGAATTTCCTAAAAATTTTCCTAGACAGCAGTTAATTCACTAGTGGGTTTGGTTTTATAATACTAGTATAATAATAAGAAGAGAAAATTTATTTTTAACTTAACTGGTTTCTTTATTTTTTGTGTGTGAGGATTGATAGAATTCTTAGTTTTGGTATGATGAGTGAAGTATCAGACTGTACTGCAACTTTCAGCTTATTATACATTTATATAATTATGAAGCAGTTTGCACAGAGACAGAAAGTAGAATACACTTATTAGAATGAAGGTGGATAAAAATCAATAGCATACAGCACCGTTCCTTTCAAAACAAGATTTATTTTTATACTTGATTAATAGCTTTATCATAAGCTCCATTTACATGGCAAAAGCATTTGGAATACTGACATCCTTTGGCCTTTTTAAACTTTATAGCCACAGTACACTGTAATCGCAACAAAAAATTTATCTCCAGCTTGCAGAGGTTTAGTCTTATATCAAGGATATAAAACAAATGAGTTTGGTCTTCCTATGGGTTCTGTTTGCATGAGAACTCCATCCAGGCTAATTTTTCATAGTAACTGGCCTTGGATCTTTTTATAGTCTTTCGTGATATTAGGTGAATGCTAGAGACAGCAGACATATCATGGCAGAGAATACAAAGGGGGCATGGTAAACACACTAGAAAGATCAAAGAAGTTTTCAGTGCAGAACAGCAAAAGCATCCTAATACAAACGTGGAAGAGTTGCACATAATTAATTAATAAAGGATTCAGCTAAAGTAACAATATAGAAACAGAAATTATCTGACTTGTCATGTCCTTCTTTTAGTAAATTCAAGAAAAAAAGCACATCAGGAGTGCAGCTGAATCCATCACTTTCTTAAGAGAACAGATAAAAAGCAAGCAGGAAGTGCTGTAAAAAATAAAATCCAAAGCATAATCATAGTAGAATAATGTTATTTCAGGTCTAGAGACTGACAGTTAAGATGAGGTGCACTCCCAGATTTATTCAGTCAGAGATACACACTGCAACAGTAAAGTCAGTGTGATTCCGAAATCTTTAGGTCAAAGAGGATTTTTGATGAACCGCCTGATAAATAAAAAAACAAAGGATCTGGGGATCAATGAGGATACCGAAATGTAAGGATTCTGTATAAAGTGACCAGGCTGAAGGCAGGATTATTTTTTCATTATCTGTGTGGCCACTCTCATGGCAACAGGCATGACATTAAAAAAGGAGAAAACAATGAGAATGATTCAGTAGACTATTTGTGTTTTGACTTTGCGATGAGTCCCAGAACCATGATCTCAGAGTCAGAGGGTGTAGAACTGACGTAATTGCTCATTGATCCAAGCATTTTAAGACAAATGTCTTACCATTTTGTCTGACCATCTGCATATAGAGACCAAGATATCTCAAGAAGTCCTTTTTTTAACAATACCATAAATTCCAATTGCACTACAAAAGGACTAGTAATGACAAAAGAATTATTGAAACCCTGTTCTAAAATACAGACCTTCATTATTTAGGAGTTCCTTATAATTTTTCTTGCTTATAAGTGTATCCAAGTCAGTAGGTATGTATAACAACTTCCTATTTTTATCAAAACATTCTGTAGTATCACTTAAAAAATTTCAGAAGTAATGATTGCATGTTCTCTTTTAGGGAGCTGATAAAACCAGAAAAGACATAGGAACAGATACGGAAATGGAAGAATCTGTTATTTCATGAATAGTTGGAAATCATGCTGAAAATACACAAACTGTTAAAAGTATTGGAAGTGTCATCAAATCAAAATCTCATCAAATCGGGTATCTGGTCTGTGACAATGAGTAATAATAGATGTGTAAGTAAACGGAAAGACTAGTGAAAATAAGAATATTTTTGCTGGCATGGTCTCCAATATACTTGCAGAAATTTGCAGCTTATGAGCTTTATGAGTGAGGTGGTGTATCTTTGTAATAGCCCACAGTGGAATATTTTCCTGTGAATTTCTCTGTGAGTTTAAAGTTACTTTCAGAAGCCTTGGGTGCCTATTGACATTCAAAGTAATTTGTGCCAGAGAGCTCCACTGTCAGTTTAATCTGATGCTCCCTAATGTTTACATTTGAAGGGGTAGTGACAAATCTTCCCCCATTTATACTCTCCATGTCATTTATGATTTTTTAAATCTCTATTGCATCTCCTTGTTCATTTCCTCCCTGCATCCATCTAGCAGACTGAAGAATGTCTTTGTCTTTGGTGTTTCCTTGCATGGGGAATGGTTCCTTACCTTCTGGATGTAAATACAATGAATGACACATCTTTATTAATAATAGTCCTAGAGATGTAAGAACTCTGTATCTGAGTGAAGATATTGGAGCTTTTCATATCTGTCAGCAGACATGCTTTTACACATGCTTCTGTGTTCTATGGAAAAATCTTGAACAAAAATGTTTTTAAGCAAAGTTATTTAAGATAGGTATTTTATAATCGATAAAAAAACATCCACTTATAAAAAAGGTTTTACTCAAACAAGTTCATGTGTTTTAATTATCCTAGGAAAGATTCATTATGATACATTAATTACTCTGTTGTCTTTCATTGACACCAGCAGTAGAATGCCATTTGCAATGAATGCACCAAGAGATTTCTTATATTCAAGTTTCTACTTGTGAACTAAGTATATAAACTTCTATCATCATAACTGAAGAAGTGGTCAAACCAGTCAATGGCACTAAGGAACAAGTCAGCTGCTTGCCAGTAGGCAAGATTTAAAGTACTTTTAGAAGAGGAGCTTAAAAATCTATACTGACACCTACTACTGACAGCTAAATTTGGGAGAATTCATCTGGAGCTGAATTCCATCCTTTAAGCTGTAAAAATCTAATTTCGGTAGCTAATGCCATTGTTGGGCCACTTTTGTAATTTTTAAGAGGTTTTGAAGATCATTGAGGTCCCTGGTGGCTGGAGAAAGGCCATTACTGCACCCATCTCCAAAAAAGACAGGAGGGGCAATCCATAGAGCTATACGCTGCTCAGCTCCAGTTTGGTCCCTGGGAAAAGAAGCTAATGCATTTCATAACTGTTGTTGTACACATAAAGGTTAAGAATGTAAATGAGAACAGTACACATGGATTTAACCAGGAGACTGAATTAAAAACCTACTGGAGTCCCTTCCAGTCTGAGCTACCACATGATCCTCTGATTCTGTGGTTAAAGCCTTTGCAAATAGTGTACTTATTCAGAAATCATGTAATTTCCAGACATGGCACACAGCTGTAAGCCAGGTGACCTAGCTTTTGTACATGACAAAACTGAACACAAATTCCAGCAAATTCCAGCATGCTGAATGGTTGAAAAATCATCAAAAGAAATGGATGCTGTAAATCTGTTTCAGAAAAATATTACCTACAGTATGAAGCCTTGCCTATGATTATTCAGTTAAGCATTAATAATGGTAATTTTTTTTCAGAAGAGGTGGTCAGAGTACTAAAGGATAGTATAGTATGTTACATACTTGCTGAGGGGAAAAGTACTTGCAGTAGATGCTAGTTCAACTTCACAATAAAATTTAGTCATCCTTACAAATGACATTCCATTGAAAACTGATGAGTTATGACAAATTAAATACAGATTTAAAAGGCCATTTTCTAATCTCCCCTACTTATAGCCTGACAGAAAATGTAAGTGGGTTTTTTCCTAACTAAATACATTTGGAAGAAGTAGACAATATTCATTTTAGTTAGTCACCTTAAATATTCAGAGGGAGTTAACAAAAATCCTTAATACATTGTCTTTCTGATGGGTGAAACACGTAAATCACAGGTTGACAAAATGACTTACAGAAGTCCTGTGCTCCTTTCTCCCATTCTGTGGCAGAACACAGCACATCTAGATTGCCCTAGTCATGTCTCTATAATATTTGTTCAATTCAATGATAAGAATTTTGCATCCTCTATCAGTTAATGTTCAATTGCACCCTTAGACTGAAAGTCCCTCCATAAAAGATCTCTTCTGTTAAAAATTAAGATGATTATTTTCTATTCTGTCTTCAAAACGCGTATAGAACAGGAAACATTAATAAGTTATAAATGGAAAATTTAAATCCATAAATGGTAAATCCTCAGAATGTCCTCCCTCATCTGAACAAAAGTTGTCCATCAATGACATGAGTTTTTTTTCTCTTTTTCTCCAAATCTCATGATTTTATGTGCTGCTCTCTCTTGGTCTCTAATCTCTCTATTTGTTGTAACATGTTGTGCTTAAAACTTGACACTCTTCTTCCTAAAGTCTGCTGCAAGAGGAAGCAGAACTAGGACAGCATTTCTGATGTCTGTCAGGGCTGCTTATTGATCCCTTCCAAAATGGGAGACCAGCACTGTCTCTCCCATTTCCACATTCATTGATTTATTCCAAGATTCCACTTACAATGAAAATCAGTTTTTAATAAAATACTGAGTGGTATAAGAATTAGGACATTTAATTCCTCCTTCAAAAATTGTAAATAAGTACTACATCTTTTTAAATATGTTTTTTCGACTGGTCTATAACCACCCTGTTGTAATATGGTCACCTCTACTACAATTTCTTATCAAAGTCTCACAAACCAGTGTAAAAATGTTTATCAGAAGGTTTTAAAAAGATTCTAAATTCCTGATTTTCTGTGATGTCAGTTACCACCTGATAGAGGGTGATTAGTTCTGACAATATACTTTGATACAAATATGTGGCGATATTTTTTCTATTATCACTTTGTTACTAGTTAAGTGCTCACAGGTTATTCAGTACTTTCCTGCTATATTTATGGGCTTCAGAATTAATAGGCGTACTGTTCTGTTCACAAACATTTACTTTGTAAGAAGCTGTACACTCATCCATACTCTCTGCTGCTTGGGAGTTCTTAAAGATAATTGCTAATGGGTTAGAAATTGATTGACACATTTCTTAAGTACTTTAGCACAGTGTCTTGCAACTTGTGACCTGTGCACTACTGGAGGTCTGAAAGGCACAAGACAATAGTCACTGCTTTTTCACGTGTTAGACAGAATGGAGTGCAAAACAGAAAAGCCTTGGAAAGGAGACAAACAATTCATCTGTTAATACATCTATTAATGGCTTCAAAAAAAAAATGAGTACACAAAGAAAATGAGGGAGAAGTAAGAGCTAAAGATAATGGCTGTTATTACTTGTTATTTGACTGTAGATGCAAACCATACTGGCAAAATTATAGAAAAAAAATGTCTTCCAACTGCCCTTAGTGTTATTTTCAGCAATGATCTACAGGGGAAAAAAACAAAGTTGAGAAAGTTTACTGATATCAGAAAGGTAAAGGAAATAAATAGGTAAAAAAAAAAAAAAAAAAGAACTGGGCACTGATCTGAAACAGTATGGTCAGAAAAATGCAGCAAGTAGTGTGTTTCAGTATGGATAGCTATAAAGCTACATCAGGACCTTCTGTTATCCTTAAAGTCTTTTATCCTAGGACTTTTTCCATGAACCAGAAGCAACAGATTGCAAGGTAGTTCTCTATAGTTTCTCACCAATTATTAGAGATTTCAAACAGGTTACATTGGTGCAACTTTTTACTAGCAAGTCATACAGTTATTTAACTGTTAAAAAGGCACTCTGCTTTGCATAACTGCATGAAATTCTGTGAACTGTGCTATCTAAGCATGTGTTAAGATCAGATTGTTTTGGTTTAAAGTCTAAATCTAGAAAGCTAGTATCCAGAAAAAATCAGGCGTTGCTTTCTAGTTTAGAGAATGTCATTGGCCCAAGAGAAAAGGCAGTTTGGGAAAAAATAGCCTAGAGTTTTTTAATTCTTCTGCACCTATAAAATATTTCAAATAAAAAGAAACACAATACAATCCTCCCAAAATCCCAGTGAATGACACAGAAAAATACTGTTGTGTTGGAGTTGTTCTGACCAAAAACCTCTGTCTTTTTTTCTCTTATTTCAGCTGAGTTGATTCAAAACCAAGGAGCTCTATGAACACAGTGCAGCAGGAGGGATCTTTAAACACTTCTTTGTTAGAGAAAGCAGATTACTAGTGGGTAACTCATCAGTGTTTGCCCAGAATAACCTATAACTTCATTTGATTAAACATAAGTAGTTTAAACAAAGGAGTTGTGAAATGAAGCTGTAGTTGACAGTGGTCCACTTCCAGAGCTTAACGATTGTACAGCACAGAATCAACCACATAAAATAACATTAGGAATCTGTCAGTCATTTATTTACCTGACAGCTGTCTTCATGGTGCAATGTGGAATTAGATCATTTTCCTGTCAGAGATGCATATGTATCTTCAGGTAGTTAGGCTGACAGAAGAAAAGGTACAAGATGTTGAGCAAAGTGGCACATCTCCTATCTGTCTCCTTGGCCAGAATTCAAATTTAAGCAGAAGAATAGAAAATAAATGCACACTATCACTACCATTCAGTTGAGAGAAGACATAAAAAACACGAATAGCCAGTTTAGCTGTCAGTAGAATAACTTCATTACTTTTGCTCTTCTGCCCCTTTTCTCAGTTATTTTCTCAGCTCCTGGAAAAAATGCCTCTCTAAATAGCCTATATATTCTGTTGTATTTTTGAAGGACAATGAAATATATACCACAAAAAAACTTGGACTGCTGTACAGCATATCCACCATCCCAAAGTGAGAAGTAATGATGCGCAAAAGACAGCAGGGCTTGAACCCCGAATTCAGAATACAGATTTTGCTCTGAATAATGCTGTAAAAAATACTTTCAGTCCACTTTTGAAGCATTTTAACAACTATGAAAAGAATAGTCTTGATATACATAAATCCAAAATTGTAAGACAGCTCTGATAATCTAATGTCTACGTTTTCCATTGTGCATTCATACTTGAATACTAGTTTTCCGAATAAAGACAACAACAGTTTGTTTTAAGAACTTATCCAGAGCATGTCTGGAGGCTGATAAATATTCTATACAGAAGAGTTTTCAAGACACTTGAAAATACTGCTTGAGAATACCTACTACACACATAATTTTTCTTTAATAAGCAGTTAAGTGACGATAGTGACTCAAATCAGCTTACTAGTGCTAAGTGACTTTATATAGTGGCTTGGATGTTACATAACCCACCAATGAAGACAAAAATCCAGTTTCAGTTTTCTTTATCCTGAGGAAGTTCAAACTCAAACCTTTACTTTACAAAAGGGTGAACTAGTCACTGTGTCATAGGTTTAGGTATGAAAGAAAACCTATTTGTACTTATTTCTGTACCATTTCCCATTGTGAAGCAAAGAATATAAGCTTCATAGAAGAAAAGAAGGAAAAATGATGGTGTGTGAACTTAGCCTAGTTTATTCACTCGGCAAGGAGTAGAGTTTCCCAGCTGTTGGTATTTGTTTCTGGAAGAATGCATGTATTCTGTATTTAATAGCCCTCTTGGTCACTTTGATATCAGGATCATTCTGCGAGATAGCCCAAGGAGAGCTCAGGCTTTCTGGATAGACAAGAGGCAATTTTTAATTACAGATGAGGGAAAACTGCATGCCTACTCTACCTCTTTAATAAAGAGAAACACATTACTTCAGGCTGGTATTATTTGTTACACTGCCTTAACTTTAAGCAGTAAAAAAAGAACATTTTCCTATGTGATTTGTGTTGAGAAGGAGAACCTTTATCAGTAATTGTATTCATGATATTGCATTGAAATCAAACATGACAAGATAATGTGGAAAGACAGTGAGATTGCTGTAGGTTTTTACTATATTTCATACCATATAAGGTATGTTAAGTAGAAACTGCATGCACCCATGCAAACCATGTGCATTTTCTTGGAGTACTTGCCAAGGTGAGGTAACTGTAGTCTTTCCTGGAAGTCAAGAAATACCCAAATATTTCTTTTTAATACCACAGTTTATCGTGGACTGCCAGCTTCAAGTGCCTCATAACATGAGAAAACAAGGACTGAATGTGGGGAAATATTTCAACTCACTCACTTACCTATTCCCTTAGAATTATACTACCTATTTCCTGGAAAGCATACAGAACTAGTGGTCAGATTTCTGGGATAGACTTGTCTTTTTTATGTGTTTGTGCAGCATCTTGTCTAGTGTGGAGCTAGTCAGTGTTTTGGGCTCTTCAGCACTAGTACACTGCAGGTTATTCTATGAAGTTGTACGTCTGTCTCTATATCCTTTATGTCTGAGAACAATAAAAGCATAATTTTGCGGGACCGTATAGAAAGAGAAAAACAGAAATGGCTGACAACTTGTCATAAAATACATCATGCTGGAGAATGAAGATGTGAAAAAATAAAAACTTCACTAAAGGGTAGTAATAAATACCTCAAACAAATTTGCTAGGGAAGTTGAGTTTACCATAACATTTTTTTCCAGCAAATCGTGTGAAGGATGGCGTAGAAAGGAGGAAGGAACAGAATAACAAAATCATTGCTTATGACCTGCTGTTCACTTTTCCAAGCATTATTTCCATAGCATTGTGTTAATATAAGGGAAAAAACCCCACAATTGCCTTCATTTTCTGTGTGTTGATTTGAAAGATTTAGAGTTTTAAAAGTAGTTATATGGCTATTACTTCAATGTGTGAATTTTTCCCTTATGTCTTGGAAAGTCTAATGTTACTAAAGGATGAGGAAACAAAAACATCATGTGCAAAACAGCTGGCATTTTACTGATTAGCATGTACATATACTAAAAGCCCCTCACCTAAGAAAGTGAACATACTGTTTCATTAACTTAGATTTTCACTGACATCTAGAATATTACATGCTAAAATTGGCTTTCTTAGTGATTATCTCCTATTGATGGCAGCTTCTACATATGTAAGGTAATTAAAATTTTTGCTGCAACAAGATAGACCTTATTCTTCTTATTTGTGTATCTGGTCCCATTGACTGGGTATTTCTTCATTTTAGCAGAAGGCGAGTAGGATGGTTCAAGATGTCTAAGTTGCATATCAAATTACCTGCACCTATACAAAGTTTATTTCAACAAGAAATAAAATGGCAAGATTATTTTTTTCTCATGTAAAATGCTATTTGTATTTCTGATCATTCTATATTCAATATACAGGGAAAAGAGAAGTAGTATAGGGAAGGAAATTAGATAGACATCAGCAGGACAAAGATTTTAATGCAATAATATTTAAGTATATGCTCTGCTTAGTTTTTGGAAACAAGTAATAACAGGCAATGCGTTATCTGTACATATGTTAGCTAATGATATACTGAAGGTTCTAAAATGGCTGCTATTTAGCTTGTCATATGACAGCTAAGCAAAAGACATTCAAAGGCAACTGACAAAAGTGAGGAATCTCTAATTAGCCAGTGAAATGCATTGCTACCTCATCTTACTCTTCCAAATAATTAGTAGGTTGCACAGAAAGTTATGTACGTATGAAAGCATAAGGTGTATTAGATGCGCAAAATCCTCCTGCTTTTGCATATACAATGAGAGTTTGGCTGATGTTCAAATGAAATATCATTTATTTTGCAATTATTTTTGTAGAATAAATCCTCATATGTAAATCATATGGAAACTTCTGTCTTTCTCTGAAATTTCCAGCATCTGGCTGCTGTCGCAAAATAAATTGGCTGAATTCTCAAAACTCTTTCAGCACTTAAAAAGGATGTGGTGAAACCGAATTGAAATGTGCATGACAAGCACATGACCATGGGCTAATCTCTAATTCTTTGCATGAGATTCAGTACAGACAAAATATCTGCAGCATTAGAATGACTTTTTAGGTAACAAATTTTCAGGTAGTCCTTGTGCTTTTCCACATAATAACCAAAACTGCTACCTGCCTGGAAAGTCATACACATCAACTGAAGAACTTTCAGATTACTATGAACATGTTTCCTTGATGTGATACTCTGCTCTGAAAAGTGAGATTTTACAGGGAAAATTACAAACTAACATCTAGCCAGCTCTTGCAAGCAAAATAAAAATATCTTGTTAACTTCAGAACAAAATTACACTGCAATGAGAAACTTGTGAAAAACAGTCGCAGTAATACCTGAAAACACAGCAAAAACATGAAGAACAAAACAAATTTGCAACTACAATGTCATTTGTTGAAAATTTTATTTAATGTAAAAACTAAAAAAAGGCAAATTGTCAACAGTTTGAGATATACACAGACTATTTTCTTACTTTCTACATTTATAAGTTTAACCTGTAGTCTCACAAGAATGTACCATCCCTTCAACATTATGGTAGGAAAACTGAGAGAAAAGGTAACATGAATCAAGGTTGCTGACTATTCCTAAAAAAATACAATTGCCAGTTGAAATCAAATGCATATGACTATATTATTGCTATGTAACACTAGCAAAGTATTGAAGCTAGACAACATGCTAGGAAAAAAAGGATAAGACAGCCTACGATACAGAAAAGTAAGACTGTAGTGATTTCTTGTATTTCAGTTAGTTACAGTGTGGAGTACATGCAGGAAAAATGTCATTACTAAGCACAGGAAACCATTAAATATGCACATATGTATAACCATACACCCAGAGACCAGCTGGGTCTGTGGTGGTGGTTGTATGGTGACAAAATGGAGACAGCTGGAGAGAGTCATTACAGAAGATCAGTAAGCCATACTTGGCCAGTTGTTTATATTGTGATTTAGCTGGATCTTACTAAATTTTTGGATAAAGTCCTTCTCATTTTTGCATCACCGCATAAGGTTTGGCCTCATCCTACTCAAAAGCACATGTAAGCATCTGGGAACAGAATGAAGCATGCACTAACTACAGCTGCAAGCCCTATGGCTTCAGGACACCTGATCACAATTTTCCAAACCCCATCAGAATTTGGTATTAGATTTTTCTTGCTTTTAGCTAGGTAATTCTGGAAACAATGATTTTACAAAGAGCTAGATATATACAAGGTATGAGTTGACTTTACTTTTCCCCCTGTTTGGTGAAATACTCTTAAATACTTACTAGGAGATAAATAGACTACAATACGCAAAGAGGTACAGAGACACTTGACTTCTACAGAGAGGCTTTGGCAAAACTTTACCTGCAGGAGCATTTGTACAGAATATTGTGAAGTATCTTTGTCTCTGAGTGTCAAAAAGGATATTTTTCCTGGTCTTAGCAAAAAACAAAAACAAAAACAAAACAACCAAAACTGGGAGTACATATATTTGTGTGCATCTGACCACCAGTATTCACTATCATATGGGTCTAGAAGATAGGTAGGTACTAAAGCTGAAGTATTTATGATGGGAAAAGAGTGAAATGCATTCAAATTCACACAGCAATCTAAACTCAAGAGTGGATTTCATTTCCGTTCCAATTTATTGAGAAAAAGTTCAAATCCTCTGTCTCTTTTCTTCTTGTATAGATGTTATCCTTGAACTGTCAATATTTTATGTAAAGATAAAATTTTATTCTGTGAAGTACTAGACATACCACTGCTTTTTTGCTTTGAAATTTGCCATTTTTAGCTTGAATAAAAGGCAGAATAATTTAAAAAACAGAATATATTTTTCAAGGAAAATGAGTGTCTATCAGTTGACAAAAACTGACCCCATCTTGTCATCCTTTTTAAGACTACTATTTCAAAACAAACTTCCCTGATCTGAATGTTTTCTTACAGTCTTCCTCACATTTGCAAAAGTCACACCTCATTCAACACTGATTTTTCCATCACCGTATGGGGTTCTACATAAAAAGAACCATATCATGATTCTATGATTCTAGGATTCTATGATACCAGCTCTTTCTAAAAATGAGCTGTGGAAAGATGAAGCTGCTATGAAAGTGAACTGAAAATGGATTCCGCTATCCAGTCACTGGCTTTGGGAGAATTAATGTAAACACATAAGCATTTTACTGCCAGTTATTCTGATTGCAGATGCAGCTGAGAAGGACCAATGAAATAACAACTGTCTAAATATATGCAGTTTGGGATTACAGTGACAGCTGGAATGTATGGAATTTACCTCTTTGCAGCTTCTCCAGTCTATTGCCAGAGCTGTCAGAATTACTGAAAGGACCTCACTCTGAAATCTGAGCCAGAATTAACCCAAAAATCTGACCTTGCATTAAGTGAAAAGACTTCTGCCTATGTCAACCAGAAGAAACTGTCATGATACAGGTTCTTCTCTAAAGTCATGTGCTGTACCAAGTCCACATCTTGTGACTTCACAACTTCATCTATCTGACACAGTTAAAGGGAAAGTACTTCTACCCCTACATTAGCAGCTGCTTTTTACTATACTTAGTCCAGGTGGAATCCTTCTACAGTAAGATATCATTCATGAAAGATGATGGTGTCCAGCCAAAAAACGAATATCTGACTATTTCCCTCCTTTTGAGGGAGCTATTGCAGGTCAGTGTTGAAGCATATATGTCAATGAATAAAGTAATTTTATTTTTAGTATCATCATTCTGGTATCTTTCATGATAACATATCCAGTCAGAATAAAAAAGTGATATTTTTGATGACATCATAAGGATTTCAAGTCTATTTCCTAAAATTGTCTTACTTCAACAGAATATACTATTTTTAGTTTTGAGATATAATATTTCCCTTTACTCTCTGAAGATGTCTGGAAGGCAAGAATTTTATTGCAGTTACTGTGTAGAAAATATAAAGTTACAAAATGAGTAAGAAATAATGTATAATTACTATGGTTTTGTTACTTGTTATGAGCACAAAGACAAAACAGAGGTATAGACATGTACACAAGATTGAACTATTTGCAACAACAAATTATACTTGATTTGTATTCCCATGTTTATTAATGGAATTCCAGAGTTTGAAATCAAAATTTCCTTCTGACTTACAAAGATTCTCTAACACAAGCTCAGTCAAAGTAGGACTTTATGTATACACACGAGGACAGATTTTTAAAGCCATTTTTGTACCTAATTCCCAATAATTTATGTCTGAGCACAGTCCATCTTCTCATGATATCTAGAACTGAAACATAAAATGGTCTGACTTAATTATAGTTATCAGTTCTAAAAACAGAAATAAGTATTAGAATGTAACTAAAAGTACAGTTCATGGAATCTTGGAAAGCATTTTAAGCTTTGAGGATTAATGAGCTATAGTTGTTTAAGCTTTCAGCTGTAGATCACTGATTTTTAACCTAGTTTAACAGTGCCTCAGACTTGTTACCCTTTGAAGGCTCTTTGGCAGTTCAATTGGAGCAATTTATTTGACACAGCTTTCTACTGTATCTATATAAAGAAAATCATCCAAATGAAAACAAACTGTGTTACCAACCTGAACTGAGGCCATGGAATACAGGAACCTGAAGATCTTTAAGGGGTTATTTACCTTGCTGAGACTAAATCCCCCAAAGAGTTCATAGCCAGAGGGGAAGAAAGAAGACAGAAGAGAAAAGGAAGACAATAGAAGGAAATTTTCCTCAAAATAGAGCTTCAGAAAGAAACTTCCCCCAGAATACGTTGAGCAGCATAATTAAAGAATTGTAGCTAAAAGACAAAGGAAATACTGCAGATCAAGCTACAATGAAATATGAGATACCCTGATTTACTTAGCTCAGGCAGATGGTTTCCAGAATGTCTCCACCAGCAAACAGCAGGTAAACTGCAGAGATGTCTGGTTTTTGTTACTGATATTGTTGTGACAAAGAAAACTTTTTCTCTTCTGGAAGCTGGAAGAATTTATGTCTGGATTTTTTCTTAAAGGAATATAGCACTGTCTTTTAAGTAACACCAGTGACAGGTATTCCATCCCCAGTACTTTGAACTTCTAACAGAGTGGAGAAAGCAATGCCTTGCTACATCCTGTATTACAAAGTGTTCATGAAAAGCCTGCAGTGCTTTTGTGCTTAAGGTCAGTTCCAAATTACTCAGTGGTTTCAAACTAGCCTCCAGGTGTTACCAGTGATTAGATTTAGGAGTACTGTACTCATGTGGGTATTAAAAAAAACATGTCTGTCTGTTGCCAGGGCTGTATGCTTTATGTAGAACAGAGGGATCCTTGGGGCTATTAGGGTCACAAAAGTAAATAAATAAATAAATAAACTTTAACAAACAAGCACATACAAAGAAGGAGAAAGAGCAAACCTTTAAAAGACAGGTTTTCCTAGTGGAATAATCACTGGAGGATTCTTTATGCTAATCTGGCTTTCGACTTGTGCTAATACACTGAAGATTGCTTAAAACATTTTATTACTCTCCTTCTAACTGCTGCAGAGGAAACATTGAAGGAACATGGTGTTTTTAAGCAGTGGATGGAGAAAGAGTTCATGGTTGTCAAATTCTGTGGTACATCAGTGTATGCTTACCTATAAACAACCACCTATTCCTGCAAGGATAAAATGCTTTGAATAGTCACTTCCAAGACTCAATCTCTTCCTTCTTCCTCATCAAGTCCTGCATAAATTATTAATTAATCTTCTCAATTTCTTCCTATACATCCCATTCCTTCCAGCAATCATTTCCTCAGCTTGTAGCTTTAACTTACCCTTCCTTTCTGTCCATTCCTTGTTTCTGAGAGAAGTGATTATGTCTTTTAATTATCATACTCTTTTAAGCACACTTTTCTTCAGGTTGTTTCCATTCAGTGTTTGGATCAGAAGCCCTTGCTGTCCCTTATTCTGAAAAGATCTGCTTTAATTCATGGACTATCTGACAGTCTTTGCTTCATCTTTTAAAATCTCTTCATAGAACTGAGAAAAGGCAGAAATCTGAAAAATAGGACTGAAACACTTCTATATTGCTTATATCTATTACATACAGAAGAAGAAATCAAAGAATTTTAACTCTGAGTCAGAAATGAAAAATACTGGCCAGCTGTTTCCTTCCAGGTCCTTTGAGATAAGGGAAGAAAAGAGTTTATGAATAAGACTTTGTAGTCTTATTCATTTTTTGTGGTGCCTGTGCTATATTTGTGGAATTCGTATTCATTCGTAAGTAGTTTGTCTTGTGGACTGTATCACAAAAAATGAAATCAACAAATTTCTGCTGTAATTGTTAAGTTCGAAAATTTATAATATACCTTAACCCTCTGCTGTGCTCCGTTTCATTTAATTTATTGAATCTCTATGCTTTTTGAGTTACACTTTTCAAGATACAGAGAAATCAGATGAACGAATGGCTCAAATTTCAGTTTTCTTTACACATTATGACAGCGCTTCCTTACTGAGAATCACAGTTCCATGCAGTATTATTTTGGCTTAAATCATACCAATTTTTCAGCGCAGGATTTAACTCAACACAGCCTCAAGATCAGCCAATTTATGTCTAGGTATTCTTCTTTACATTAGGATAACATTCACCTCCAATCAAGGTGATCCCTTTTCTCTGGAAACAAGCATAGGATGGAACCTAGCGCTGATTGCTGACTTGGAGTTACTGACACCAAATTACCACATAATAACCCTACTTTTTCTTCCTTACAATGGTTCCACTGTTATCTCCATCTGAATTTTCACAGAAAAGACACAAATTTCACAAGATTTTGCTTCTTTCTTGATATAATAAATTCACTAGGTTTTGATGATATCCTGTCATGTGGAGATTTCTGCTGGCTACTTCAATGACTGATCTTTACATACTGTTACTGACATGCTACAGACAAATAACTAATTATGTGTTTGATTGTTAAATAAATCCATTCATTAATGCTGTCTTAACAATTCTTTCAAAAAAAAGCATGCTGTAAGAAAGAGGAATAAGAAGTTAATTTCAGACTGTAGATTTTACATCAATTAACCTTAAATCTGGGGTTATTCAGACTTAGCAAGGAGTAGATCACACTCTTGCTCTTGTGATCTAATTGAACTGTGACCTTAGAGCATGCTGCAGGTTTGAAGCTGTCGTGGTTCAAGCCTAGTCATGCAGTTTCTCTATCACTCCCCCCTGTTTCTTCCACTCCCGCTCCCAAAGGGATGGGGAGGAGAATAAAAAGAATGTAACTCCCATGGGCTGAGATAGGAACAGCCCAGTAACTAAGGTATAACACAAACCACTGCTGCTACCACCAATAATAATAATGAGAAGGGAAATAAGGTAAGAAAATACAACCGCTCACCACACGCTGACCAATACCCAGTGCAACTGAGCAGTGATCTAACCCTTCCGGGTGACTCCCAGTTTACATCCTGGGCATGACGTGCTGTGGTATGGAATACCTCTTTGGTCGATTTGGATCAGGTGTCCTGTGTCTGCTTCCTCCCGGCTTCCCCTCCTCCCTGGCAGAGCATGAGACTCGAGAAAGTCCTTGGTCAGAGTAAACATTACTGAGCAGCAGCTAAAAACATTGGTGTTATCAGTGCTATTCCCAGGCTGAAAGTTAAAAACACAGCACTGCACCAGCTACTAAGACGGAGAAAAATGACTGCTACTGCTGAACACAGGACAAAAGTCCAGGGTGCTTCTGCTTGGATCTGGATGCAGGAAGTAGTGTAAATATAAATTTGCTAATTGTAGCCTTAGTTTATGTTAATAATTAGTAAAATGGAAGCCAAGAGAAATATTATTCTCCTTTCTTAAACTTTGAGTGTTCGGTTTCTGAAAACCGAAAAAATTCTGGAAGGAAACCTTCCAGAAAACAGACCAGATTCCAAACCCGTTTGGTAGCTATGGCTCATTAGTAGAAGAACTATGTTTAAGTTTGCAATAAGAATCCAAAAGAACAGAAAATTGAGCGTCAATCTCCTGCAAAGCCAGCAAATATACTTAGCACTATGCTGTTACCCTCTTTGTGCTTAATAGATAATAGTGCACCTGTAATGTTGCACAGACAGCTGTGTGAGCAAAAAATCTACCATTAAACTGTGACACCTTCCCCAGTAATTTAGAAATTCATTAAAATATTTCTAATAGACATTTGTCATCCTTCTCAAAGGGATACTAGCGTTCTCACAATGAAGATAAAACTTACATAATAAAGATAAAACTTTGGACACTAGACAAGCCATTAGATGTGTAGATGGATCACCTAGTTACTCATTTATTCTTTAATTGTTCTGAGTTAAAAAGATATTTTGAAAAGGACCCAGTAAATAAGAGAAGGGGTCTGAGCCCATCCAAGAACATGCAACTTTATTTTTGTGTAGCCAAGTCCCAGACAAGTAGTAACAGTAATGCCCAAAAAAAGTAATGCTTGTGCTTCAAATCCTTGAAGGCATGTAGCTTTGCATCTGGATTACTTCTCCATATATAATAATTTGGCAAACACATGGTAAAGATTGACTAGAGAGAATAAAGCAAGAGTGTCTTATGTTGTCTACTTATCCAGCACCTCTGGGGAATCAAAATAACAAGACAGAAGTTGAAGAACACCCTCTAATACGGAATGAGTTTGACCTCATGATGCTGACCACGCCTTGTCAAAGCAAGGGCAATACAATACAGTG
>WYDI02026860.1:2227-21488 GCA_009867235.2 Psittacus erithacus | reverse complement strand
TGGGACTCTGGCGTTTACTTTTGAGGCGGCGGGGGGCAGTCCTGTGAAGTCTGCCCTGTGAGCGCCTGGCTTTGTGCTTCTGCGAGATTATCTATCTGCCCATCCATTTATCTGTTCACTCTTCCTCGCTTCTATGGCCGCGTTTTGGTAAAGGCTTTGCGACAAAAAATAATATATAAAACAAAGCTCCAAAGAAAAGAAGAAAAATTCCCAGTGCTAAAGACATCACTGAGCGAGTATTTTTCTTTCTCTCTTTCTAACCCCCCTCTTCTATCTCCCCATTGATTGAAAGTCTCTCTCAGCCCCAACAAGGAGTCCCAGGAAAAATGAACCATTCTACTATCGATTCTTCATTAAAATTACATTTCAGCATTTGCTAAATTGGTTTTAAAAAGCTTCCCCTGTTATTATTGTCTTGTCAGAGCCGGCGGTGCTGGGCAAACAGTATTTAAAAGCTTGGGACCTCTCCAAGATGAGGCTGTTGGGGGGTTTGTTGGGCATGTGCTGATTTTTCTAAAGTGTTCAGGAAAATGCTAACAACGCGGACTGGCGAAAAGGATGCCCCAGACAAGCGGAGCATTGCGAAAATAAAGAAGGTGGAGGGAGCACTTTCCTTCATAACACTTAAAAATCATCGATTGTCGCTTCAAGCAAGGGGAGGAAAAAAAAAAAGTTTAATTTTAAATATTAAAATGGGACGGCAAAAGTCAATAATGGTAGCAAGGAGTATTTTTCTAAGACGTGGTCTCCAGCCTGCTCTGCAGCAGCCGCCGGATCTGTCTGGAGCAGCTCCTCACTCCGCTGCAGCCCGAGCCCTGCTCCTGCCGCTTGGAAACCTGCTTCCACAGGGAGATGTTTGAATAAGTCCAGATGACCCTCAGACACGCACCGGCTTCCTCTGACCTAACCCCGAGAAACCCCACGGAATCCCCCTCCTCCCTCCCAAACCCGTGTGGGAAAAACCCAGGAGGGACTCTGGGAGATTTACTTCGAATTCTGCAAATCTCTCTCGAAAGAGCAGGGAAGCAGAAATGTCTTCCTGATGTGTTTATCCCCTAATCAGTTCATTAGTTATAAACAACATGACATTAGAAGTTAGGAGGCAGTTGATATTAATTTTTATTTAACTAGTTGATGTTTAATCCGTCACGCCAGGCTGCTTAGAGAGAGCTGCCTGACACAAACCAGTTAGAACTTCATATACCGCGATGATCGTCCCGGCACCGGGACAAACAAACGCCGGCGGGGGGGTGGGGGGCGAGGAGCCGGGAAACGGAGGGAAAGGGGCAGAGGATCAACCCCGGGGAAAGGGAAAAGCTGCAAAGGAGGCTGGAAAATTCCTCCCTCCCACGCTCCTCAGGAATAAAAAGAGGGGAAGGGGGGAGGATCCACCAAAAAACATAAGATGTGAATGAGCAGAGAGGGGGAAGGGTGAAAAATCTGGTCAGGAGGCTGAGCCGAGCGGGCCGGGAGGAGCAGGAGCCCGTGCCAGGCACCCCTGCAGGCAACCGGGCCGGAACTGGCTGCAGGTCCCACCCGGCCGGGGAGCAGAGCCGGGGGTAGCCCCCGAGGGAGTCCTCCTCTTAATTAAAAGAGGGGCCCGTTGATTAGAACGGGGCTGGCCGAGGAAGAACAGCAACACATGGTGGGGCCGGGATAAACGGGAAGCGGGCTTCTCCCGCCTTGCCTGGATGTAACAATTCCTTTTGGTGTCCGTCTGTGACCCTTAACCAAAAAGCACAAGTGCTGCCGCAAAAAAAGGAGCGAACGATTAAGGAGGGGAGGTTCGTGGGTGCATTTGCGGATACACATCTCTTCCACCTTAGAGCCGTGCTGAAGTATTACCCAACTCGAGCCTAGAATTACAGACTTTCGTGCTGTAGTTTCTTGTTTCTCCCTTGCAGCGGACTGGTACCTTACAAATGGCTATAGGTACCTGTTTGGCTATACAGCATCTTCACTTACGGCACTCTGCTCTTTATCTACGGACCCCACCAACCTGTGGGACCCCCGCCCCGCCTTTGCTTCCTAGGTGACCGCAGCATTATCCCAACACCTCTCTGTCCTGTGGCGGGACCCTCGGCGTTGCTCCCCCTGGGTGAGTGCTCCTGTGCCTCCCCTGTGTGCCTGTTGACTCGTCACTGTTCAGAACGTATTAATGTGAGCTGCTATAATTATATCCGCACGTATTTCACAATTAAAGCCTTTCTTGGACAATCAGGAAGGCACTGGGCAGTAGCTGGGTGCGTTGCTCGCCCTGAACACCGGTTCCTCTGTACAGCTGTAGCCGTGTGGCTGTGACTACAGGAAAAGTGTTCCTGCCTACGACCCATATTTTAATATCAATTTCCATATTAATTAATCACCCCATCTATCTGCTGGATAAAGGAAATAGTTCGCATTCCGAAGAAAATTGCCTGCTTTCCTGCAGTTAATAGTTAACTTCGGAGTAGAAAGTTCCCAGGGAAATGGGGAGGCAGAGGAGCAAAGTGAGCCCTGGCCTCATCCCGCACCCCGGCCACGGCACCCCCAGGGCAGCTCTCGGCTCCTCCGCCACGGGCTCGGGGCTCCGCTGCCTCCAGAGTTTGGGGAAAGCAACCGAGACCGGATGTTTTAAGGAATACACTCTCGATGGGGCTGGGGGATGCAGGAGGGAGGCAGGCTCTTTCCCCATAGATCGTGACAGAAAGTGGCTGCAACAGGTAATAGGGCAAACAGCGACCCGGGGAGTAGGGCAGCTTTTCAGGGGCGAGGGGAAACGCATGCTGTTTGGCTTGAAATGGGAAGTGAGGAAGTTGGTGCCTTCGCCTTCGTTCGGCGTCTCTTCTCCCTTTCTCCGAGGCAGGGTGCGCTCAAAAGGACAGAGAGGATATTAAGGAGGGGACCTGCTGCGTGGGTTATCCACAGGCAGGGGCTCGGCCCCTGCGCTTCGCCCGGCCGGCAGCCAAGCTCGGGCAGACCCGGCGTATTCTGAGGGTTTCGAGGTGATCTCAGAGGTGCGGGATGTCCCTGCCGCTGCCTTAGTACTGGGGTACCTGGTGCCCTGTGGCGGTGATGGTGGAGCTGGGGACGACAGAGGGGAGAGGTGCAGGGGAAGGAGCGGGCTTCGTTCCCGGCTCGGGACTCTCTGCAGAAGCTGTGGGATGGACAAGAACACCTCGAACCACCGAATTTGGAGGGATGCTGCTGGCACGGGCAGAGCCTTCCCCTCTGGGGGCTGGGCTGGGGTAGAGCAGTGCTGTGGGAAGGGGGTTGCGAAGACTGTGTGGTGGGCGCAGTGCCTGGAAAGGCCTTGGCAGCCGCTGGACGGGACCCAACGGGCTGCCCTCGGGAGGCACCGCGGGGGCTCCTCCGTCTTCGGGTCTCTCCAGCGGGATATCGAGATGCTGGCAGGGGGACAGAGAAGAAGGGCACGGGGCAGCCGCCAGAGCTGCGGCGTGGAGCTGCCGGAGGGACCAGGCGGGACGCGGCGTTGAGAGGAACTGGCTGGGCGGGCCGCTCGGGGACGGCCAGGGGCACCAAGGCGGGAATCTGCGTGGAACCCGTTTCCCCGGCACCGGCACGAAGGGAGCAGTGGGGGGTGTTGTGTGTGTGCTCACCCCCGCTGGCCCGAGAGGGTCCCGGTGTCTCAGCAGCGGGGCGATCCCTGCCCTCTTCCCGTTCCTGGCGGGGCAGACGGGCCGCGCGTCCCGCCAGAGGGGGCAGTGCAGATCGGCAGTGCCAGGCCCCGCCGGGAACGAGGCTTGCGCGGCTCCGGCCTCGGCCCAGGCAGGGAGTTTTGCCCCAGCCGCAGCGGAGGACCGGGAGTTCTAACCGGTCGCTGCGCTGTGATGAGGCTCACATTCAAGAGCGCTTCCGACGACGTTTACACGCTCTCGTTCCGTTTCCCCGGCCGGAGGCTGCAGCTCGCAGAACCGGGCAAGGTCTCCCGGGGCTCGGGCTACCGCAGCGCCGGCGCTGGTCCGGCTCGGCGCCCAGGCCGGGCGGCAACAAGAGCGCTCTCCCGGGGTTCGGTGGGGTCACTTCTTCCTTCCCCGCGTAGTTCAACGCAAGTTATAGCGAGGAGGGGAGTCGGCAGCGGGTGCCCCCTGCTTGGGGACAGTCCGGGTTAGCAGGGACCAGGGGCTGCTCCAGGCCTTGGGGATGTGGGGAACGAGGAAGAATAAGGGCACGCAGACGGGGGACACTCGGTCGCCTTTGCCAGAACTGAAGGAAGGGAAGGAGAAAATGGAAAATCACGTTAAAAAGCCTAGAGGCTGGAGACACAGAGCACGCCCTGTACTAAAAAGAAGGGGGAAATAAAAGAAGAATGGAACTAGGCGAGATGATGGGAATCAGGATGGACGAATAGACAGACAGACATTGATTTTTACTAATATTAGCGAAAAAAAAAAGAGCCGAATAGAGAAGGAGACGTCTAATTTGAAGATGAAAGGATGGATGGAGAGAATAAAGGTTAAATTTTAATGCGAAAAATAGAAAATATGAAAAAAGGGGAAAAGAAAATGAGGGAAAAAAAACCCCTTTCTGCTGTTCATGAACAGAAAGAAGGGAATGAGGGGGAAATGAAAGAAAAGAAAATGAAAAGACAAGTGAAGGAAAAAAAGGAGAAAAGATGAAAAATGTTTTAAAGAGCTGTCAAACAGTTGGTAGACATGAGAATTAGAACAGAAAAGCAGAAACATTTATGGCAGCCCGCGCCAAGGCGATTTCCCCATTGGCATTTTATGGAGCTCCTATATCTCAGCCTAGCGCTGTGCTGAACTGTAAGAATTATTTTTCCCGCACTTTTCTTTTTTAGGTTCACTTCCCGTTTCCACCGCGAGCCTCTCGGAGCAGGGGGAGCAGCGACCCTGGGCTCCGCATGCCCATCGCACACCAAGTGCCTCCCGCCGGGCCGTGGGCAGCGGTTTCGCCCCTGCGCGCCCGGGGACGTGGCAGCTTCGGCCCTCCCGCCCCGGGGTCCCGCGGCTCCCGGCGGGAAGGAGCAACAGTTCCCCGGCACGTCGAGGGAGGGGAACAACCACTCTTGGCCCGGGACGCGGAGTCCCCGGGCCGGGCAGGGGAGAGGGAAGTCGGCTCCGCGGCCAGGCAGCCGGGCTCCACAGCTGTTGCCGGGCGGGAGCTGGGGAACGGCTACGGGAACAACAAAAGAGAAACCTCAAGGTGCGCAGGAGTGAGGAAGCGGAGTGGCTCCCCCTTCCCAGGCAGCCTGTCCTCACACGCCGCCTCCACGTCGGTGGAAAACTCCAAACCTCGGTGGAAAACTCCGATACTCTAGGCACAAATAATGATAAGAGGAACAATAATGACAGCAATGATAATGCTTTCCCTTGTATTAAAATCTAGTAAATGAATGACCTCCTACACCCGGTCCTTCCCTGGTCACCCGATCTCTGGGACCCGCTGAGTTTTCAGAGTGTTTCGGGGGGCGAGCAGGTTTGGGAGAGGAATATTGACGGGAAGAGTAAAAGCCGGGGGAGATGTAACTCGTGTGCCTTTCACCTTATCCCGGGAACACAACCATTGTCCTTGTGACAAGAATCTCCGTTATGGTCTGGGAGCTGCGGAGAAAAGGGAAGTTTGCAGGTCTGTCTCCGCACACCGCTGTGCCCCCCCTCGCTTCGCCACCCCGGCAGCCCCCGGCCCCGAAACGGTTGATACAAAAGTGTGTGCGAGGGGGATAAAAGTTCCAGTCTCTCATGAGGGGAGAGGGCTGCAGGGGCAGAAGCAAGTTAATTTCCAGCCGATTTCTCATTACTCTTCTTAACGCCTATAAGGGAGAGAAAATTAGGCACACAGCGCACGTTTTGGCCACTTCATAAAAAATGCAGATTTGAAAGATGATGTGAAATGTGCCCTCGAGTCAATGATTAAAGATAGCTGACTACTTTTTTTTTTTTTTCTCTCCTATTTGGAGTTGAGATGAAGAATGCTCCTGATGTCTGTAGGTCCAGGAAGAGTCCTTTAATAACTGATGAATTGGCCTGAGACTCCTTCTCCCTGCTTTCTTCCCTCACACCTTCATACACTGCCGGCCGTTGGGGGAGAGATGTGATCGAGGCATTATCTCCTGAGCGGGATACGGTCTTGTCACTCCAGCGAGTGGGTGCAGAGGGCCGCTGCCGCCCCTGCCTTGTCCTGCTTGTGTCAGTAACTTTTCCTCCCCACCGTCCTCTCAGCTGGTCAACTTTGCCTCCCAGCTGGCCAACGGACGCAGATTCTGGCTCAACAGCATTGAAGATTTGCAGTTAAAAATAACGGAGGGGAAGATGGGCAGCCTGGAAAGCTGGTTTTGGAAGTGGAAAGTGTTGCAGAAGGGTGATGGCAAGGGACAACTGTGGCAGCTGATTGCCAAGAGTTGGGTCTTCCCACAAGTTTCCTAAGAAAGTTTTGCCATCGAGGAATGTCCCTGGGAAAGGGAGACACATACACATTTGCCGACTCCTGCAAGGAGACGTTTAAGGGCAGAATAAAGGAAAACTGTCCGGGAGACCCCAGGTCTGTCCCGTTTCCCTCCAGGGCTGGGCTCGTCGATGGAGGCAGGAGCCACAGTACTGGGGTGGGGCGGAGGAGGACAGTCCCCTCCGGAGAAGCTCTTCAGTTCTGACTTTCTCAAAGGCATCCTTTCCTGCAGTCCCCTCTGCAAACTTGGGAGGAAGGGAAAATGGAAAGATAAGAAGAGAAGGGGCGAAATAAAATCAAAGCTTTCCAGCCCGCTGGAAGAAGAAATGTGTATTTCTTTTCTCTAAACACTCCTAATTTTTCAACCCAATTGAAAATAATAAAATGTATAAAGAAAGCAGGGATGCAGTTTTCCAGAGCTCAGCTGCTGAATAACTCCTCATCAGCAGCACCGATTTCTTTGATTAATCCCGAGGTCTGAAGAAGAAGCAGTTCCAGTGTGATACCTTACACGCCAAGCTGCTTCTGCTTCCCTGCTTTATTAGACTCATTTATGCTTATTTTTTTTTTTAAAAAAAACAATAATTTCAACTCTTTTCCCCCTTAATAAATCCATTTTTGAAGCGGTACCTGCCCTCTAATTGCCCTAACTAAATGCCATTCCTCTACCCCGGGTCCCTATCCCTGCTCCCCAATGGAAGGGTGGTGGGCAGCAGGGGGGGCACCGGACCCCCCCCCCCCCAACTCGTCGGTTCCCTCCCACTCTGCAGCCAGGAACTTCTAATTGTCATTTCGTGTGCGAAACGGCGGAGACCGCCATTCACTCTCTTAATGGGACTTAATGTAACTTTACACGATCCTTTATGCAACTATATATCTAACGAGTTCTCTATTTGCTAGACGTATTACCAATTCTGAGATTCCCTGCGTAACTATAACTACATATGTTACATTCACCACTACGCGCATACACCCGAAATAGATTCGTCTGTGGAGAGGAATACGCAGCAATATATGCTAAATGTATAATACAAACCCGAATCTCTATATCAAAATGAAGAGACTTTAATTTATCTATATTTTATTGCATATAACCATTTCTTTTGGAGACAGCTAGGGAGCATTTGATATGTAGGGAGATGCACCTGTGCAGAAATTTGAAAGGGAACGCTCCCGTGTGCTGCACAGCCTGTGTTTATGCACATATATCATATGTATCTCTCTCGCTCTCCCCTCTTGTGCGTGTATAAAATATCACTGTGATGCTTTAGAAAAGCTGCGAGCTTTGCACAGCCCTTTACCCCTTTCCCAGATGATGCTGTTTATAAACCCACACCGCTCTGCGAGGCGCCTTTGCACACTCCGCACCAGTTTACACTATCGAGTCATTTATCCAGCTTGCTTTTCTCCCGGAATTACCCGGCTCGGAGTCAACCAGAAGCACCAAATTCCTGCCCGCCTGATGGATGGACAGTGTTGTCCGCTCCTTTCAGAGCGAGAGAAAAACAGTTCGGGCAAACGCGAAAGACCCCAGGGGCTGCTTCCCCCTTCGCCGGGCAGAGCTGAGCCGCCCCCCGCGCTTCTCCCCCCAACGAGTGGGGGAGATGCGGCCGCGGGTGGGAGCGGGGAGCAGGGCTGGGAGCCAGGGGAGCGGCTCTGCTTCCCGCGGCGGGGAGCGCCTGCCTCCCGCCCCGGGGTGCGTGTGCCTGTGCTTGCATGTGATGTTCCTGGGCTGGTTTGGGCTGCTTCGCAGGAGGCGCTAATTAGAGTGTAACTGCCAGGTCATTGATTTCATGTTACTGGAGTTGTTGTTGTTGTTGGGTTTTTTCTTTCTTTTTTTTCTTTGTTTTTCCTTTTTTTTTTTTTTTTTTTTTTTTGACATGACATATCCGCCCAGATCACAGACAGGAGGAGCTGGGTTGAGCATGTCGGATCCTATGGGATCCCCCAAACCCCCAGTGATCCTACAACACGCACGCTATTGGCTTGGGAGTTTCAGCCTCCAGACCCGGGGATCATCCTGTTTTCCCTTTGTTGCTTTGTTGTAAGTCTCCTTCTGCAGCCGAGATCTGAATGCAGGGAGTATTATCAATGATTTTTAAATAATAACAAAGGGGGAAAATAAAAATAATTAGCCCCGCCTCTTCTAGTTTCAATTACTCTAATTAAAAACCCGAAAGGCAATTCCTAGGCAATATCTAATAATAGAATTAGCAATCGGATCCATGATTTCACACCGGGATTTACTTGCAGGGGTACTGTGCGAGCTCTATTAATAATAATAAAAAATCCTGCTAACCCTCTTTTTAAAATTAATAACTCTGTAATTATAATAATTTTATGTGCCTTTTTATAAGAAGAGGTTAATGTTGCCACAGTCGTGGGGATGGGAAGGATGAAGTGAAGCGAAATACTGCTGCTTAAACTGACACCTTCCTATTTTATTAGGAGACATTATTATTATCAGACATCTGCAGGTAGAGAATTAAAATTAAAATCGCTTTCAACAATTCAATACACTTTTTATCAGCCATCTATCTGAAAATCATGAACATTCATCATCGGAGGCATTCTCCCTGAAAACAAGAACCCATTCAAATTTTATACAAATTATCATATTTATCATAGTCTGAAACTCTGGAGTAACATCTCCACAAACTGTCTGCTAACTCCCCAGGGAACTGAATTCCACTCCGCAGTCGCTCAGAGCAATTCTAGCTCCCTCTCCCTCTCTCCCGGCCCTTTCACACTCTCTGCTTCCTCCGGCTCTGCAGGTCCCAGAACAGAGGGAGCGAGGGCGCAGAGAGAAAGGGGGGGCAGGAGGATGCGGCGGCAAACAACATTAAAATAACACACAACAAGGCGAAATGCCATCCCCGCCTCTTGCACGGGAAATAAGTTTCGCCTGGTGTAGCGAGACTCGAAAGCCAACCGGCTCTGCGTGCCGATTTTGGAAGGCTGGCATCACTTTATCTTTAGGGTCGAAGTCTTTGCATGAGAACATGATTATTAGGAGCAGCAGTAATAGTAATAATAAAAATAGTAGCAGTAATGTCTGATTCCACTCCATTTTCATTTATTTATTTATTTATTTGGCCGCCGCCGGTGTTTTGCCTTGCAGAATGCAATCGGCTCAGGGAAATATATTGGCTGTTATTTATGTGAGCACTTGGTGCTGGTGACAAATGACACGAATCGGTGCTTCCTGTTTGCGGGTTTGGATGAGACAAATCGCTTCCCACGCTTTGCTAATGACAAAAAGTTCATCAGCGCTGAAGCAGGGGCTGGAGCCGCGCCTGGGTTTATCCCCGCTGAAGATCGCGGTTCTCCGGGAGGGACCGACAGCGCGGAGGGGCTCTGCCCCTTACCGTGGGCAGTGGCGCTCGCCGTGGGGCAGCTCCAGCCCCCCGGCCCTGGCCCCGCGCCCCTTCAGCACCGCGGAAAAAAAAAGTAGTTCCAATACAATGTTTGTTAACTAGGTTATCTAGTCTGTAGAAGATTTTAATGTTGAATTTTATAGCTTTACCACGCTCTACCGTCCTTGTGAATATTGTAATATTGCATTTTTTACAAGTTACTCTTCTGTTAATGTTCCAGCTAGTAACTTTTATAATCCTCCTCAATGAAATTTTTTTGTATTCTTCCGCACCGTTAACCTCAATGGCGGCACCTCAGCCCCTGGCAGGAGGCAAAGATGAAATGAATTCCCCTTTAATCAGAAACAATAATAATAAAAACACACACAAGGCTCCCTCTGCCTTTTATTTCTGCTTGCCTTTTCGGGGAGGGGGTCACCCTCAGGAGTCTCCAGCCCTCTTGCCCCATGATGCACCCCGGGTGTGCTGCTGGCTGAATCGGAGCTGGGCTGGGGTGGAGCTTGCCCAGCCCTGGTCACCCCGCTGAGGATAGAGGGCACGGCCTGCACAGCCGTGTCCCTCTACACCTCCAGCCTTTGATGCTGCTTTGTGATGGCAGCCTGGAAGCTGGCTGTGCTGCAGGCGTGAGCTCGTGGCCTTCTCAGAGCTGCTCACTGGAGGGAAAGTTAGGCACTTCTTTTCCTTCTTTTGTAATTCTGTCTGTGCATCGACTGAGATGCTCCATGGAGCAGCATCCTTAGATCAAGTCCTGCTGGCCCCAGTCAGCTGAGCTCGGCTTGCTCCCTGGTTTCTGTTGACCTCAGCTGGGGTGGAGGAACCCAAGTCCTAGCTGTTTGTTTTGCTGAATGGTCTGCCATGGATCTCAGAGGTACATATGCAGGAGATGCGCTCAGATGAACTTGTAATGAATTATATCCCTTTAGATGTAAATAAGGCTGGAAATCACCCTGCCACCCCAAACTCCCCAACCTCTAGATGCCCTTACAAATGAAATAGACTTGCAAGCGCAAATGACCAACGCCCAGCAGAAAAAGAAATCATAACAGCAGTAATGAACTGAGTGCCCTCTAGCCCAGGGAGTGTATTTTGAACAAGGATTGGATGTTATTATTATTTCCCTTGGTCACCATTAGCATTTAAGAACTTTGTTCTCAGGCTCAGCCTGAGTCTTGCATGAGTGAAATATTGGAGGGTTTGAATATCTGTTACAGGGCATCGGCAAGAGCTGCCTCCATACCTTACTTATCTGCCAGCTACCTCCCAGCAGCTGCCCGAACAGCTCTTGGGATATTGTCCCTGAGATTATCCTAACAGGAATTTCTCTCAGTCTCAGCTCCGGGAGTCAAGTGGTTCTGTGCAACTCTCAGCTTTCATGTCTTTTAAAAGATGTCTTTTTAACCTAAGCTGGTTGCAAGGAAAAGCTTAGCTCAGACGTTAGCAATCAGAAGAGAAGGGATGTAAAGTTTATTGCTAATTTGCTCATATCTCAAGCTGTAACTGATTCATGATTGGTACAATGTTTGAGGATGACAGTGGGGCTCGTACATTTTATGACTCAAACCAGCTTCCTTCTTTAAAAACACAGTACAAGCTTTCTGGTCATTTCAGAGGAAAAAGATAATTTTCCTTTCTTCAAAGTCTATGGCTGGTCAATCACGTTACTTCCTACAGTCCAGGGTTAAAGAATAACCTGAAACCGAAACACACATGCCCAAAGCAACTAGGGTGTTTTTTTTTTTAATGTTTCAGTCGTACTTTTTAAACAACTATTATAACTTCATTGCTATTGCTTCTTCTTGGTGGTTTTTGTGTTTTGTTTTAAGGTGAACAAGTTAGGTGCAAGTTTCTCTAAAAGAACCCCCCACAAAACGGTGCAGGGGTTAGATTATTGTAGCAGAAATGTTATAGTTAACTAGTTGATACTCTGGCATCACCTTGTAAGGCAAAGACATTAACACAAACTAGTCTTTGCTCTAAAATCTTGATTTAGGAAAAATTATTACTCTTCAAGGCACCTGAGAACCTCTTGTGATACTTTTCAGAGTTAGTACAGAGCACATAAGTAGGAAAAATGGATAATAGAATTTCTGTATTACTGGTGAGAAGAAAAGGCAGAAGGAGATGGAAGACAAAGGAAAACAGCAGCAGAGCTGGGAACCAAGTCGTTGCTAATTTAGTGGAGGACTATTAAATAAAATGTCTAAGCTGTCCCCTCAGGCCTGGGCAAAATCCAGAGCAGGTTTGATCGTCTTGTTCAGAGACCAGAAGGTCACACTAGATTTCCTGAATCCTTTATGGAGGTTCCCTGATGATCTCTGTAGAGCAGCATGGGCTATGCAGCAGTGTTCTGAGCAGGGCTTGGAGATTATGCCGATCACATCTTATTTGGACAAATCTGTCTTCTCCTGAGAAATGGGCTGTGAATACCCCAATAAGCTTTAATGGCCCTGACCAGCCTCACCTGGAACCTCCACATGCCCCACACCCTCTGGCTGATGAGCTGTGTCCCAGGAGTTCCATTTAAGCTCAGGCATGAGCCTTGATTTGGTCATTCTGTAGGTGTACCTCTTTCTTAGGTCTTTGGTTGGACTTCAGGATTGCATTGTAGGCAGCTCATGTCCTGGATGTCCCCTTGGCACTACTCAGTGCTTGATTTGCTTGGGTTTGTTGATGAAGCCTGCTGCTGACTCCTGGCACTGCTTCCTTTATTCAGGTGCTGTGCCACCCTGCCTCAGCACCATGTGCCTGCTTGGGGTCTGTCCTCAGCCTCAGCTCATTCTTCCTGGGGGGACAGCTGGTCTTTATTCCTCCTTGAGAGGTGAATGTCCCACAGAGCTGTTGTTCTTTCTGTTGAAAGCTGATGTTGCAGAGGCCTGGAGGCTCTGTTGAGGAATTATTTGGGGGTTTTGCTGCTGTTTACTCATATCCTGGCTGCAGTCAAGAAATCAGAAGGCTAGCCAAAAGCCTGTACTCCCTACTGTTTCTTGCCATCGAAACTCAATAAATACTTGCAAGGTAAGAGTTTAATATTTTGTTAGTAGGTGGCAGAGGGGCATCTGTCCTTCTTCTGTTGTCTGCGAAATCAGTATTTCAAAACCATTTTCTAGGGTCAGTGAAGGCTTCTAAGTCAGGTAAAACCTCATGGAGAGATTAAGAACAGTCCCTTTCCCCTTTTCCTTCCCTCTTCAGCTTGTGTGCTTTTTTTGGGTCAAAACCTTTGCAGTCTCTGTTTATTCCTTATAGAGAACTTAAATTTTTATTCTCTCATTTCCCATGTATGTATATATCAGTGCCATTTATTCATGAAACCTGGGAGAATACACTGAGAATGCATTGCTAGATGCCTTTCTGGGATGACCATGTTTGCTTTCTCATGAGCCCTTATGCAGAGAACCCTGTATGAAAACTTGCATTTCTTGACTCTAAACTTGGTGTTGTCTTAGCCTGGGGCAGTAGCCCCCATATGTTGGCTATTGGCATGTGATGCAAAATTAACTTGAACTCCTTAATTCTAACAACTGAATTACAGCAGGAAGGTCTTTTCCCCTCATAATTGGTTTCCTTTTCCCCAAACCCACTGGTTTAGTTCTGAAAACATTTATACTCAGTTTGAAGCTAGCTCATGATTGCTGAAGTGATCTGGAAGCAGATCTGCCAAAATGTATTCTGTGTAAGTGCCAGCAATTTTGGACTTAGTGTCTTACACTTCTCACGGGCAGAGTTAGGGCAGAGTTTCCCATTGGAAAGATCAGAACTGATGAACTGGCAGCTTTGGACAGAAGAAGATATTCTTCTAAGCAGGTGAAAATTCAAATCAACACAAATCAGTGATTGTGTTGATGTAAATGTGTGTCAGAAACCATGTGGGTATGCCTGGTCTGTCTCTAAACTGGCTAGTTTGGGTATTGTTTGTAGTCCATAATAAGTCCATGCTGGACTCTGAGCTTAATACCTGCTTCACCCGTCAGGAGCATTTCACATTTGATTCTGAGCTTTGCATTGTCCTGTCTGTGTTGCTGCCTGTTTTGGCGCTTTTATGGATTCCTCTCCACCACACTGTCACTCTCTACGGAGGCTGGTGAGAGCCAGGTGCCCACTGGTGAGTCCAGAAAGGGAAGCCAGCTCTGATGCCAGGAAGCTGGTGGCACAGAGGTGTTTATCAGGAAAACAAGTGCAGGGTGGGAAAGGAGAGAAAGTAAAGCAGGCGCTGCTCACCCAGGCAAAACAGGCCCTACCACTGCAATTGGTTCTCGTGCTTTGTGGGGCATGGAGGAATTCGAATGTTGGCTATAATCTCTGTAAAGTCAGAATCCCTCTGTACAGCTCCAGCACTATGGACTCCTGGTCCCTTGCCTGGGACCTGGTACTGCTGCAGTACAAGTATCAGTGGTGACACTGGAGCTGACCCTATGCTGGGAACAGGGAGAATTTTCTTCTCTCTTAAACTGGTTTGTGAGGAATCTTTGATGTGAATTATGGTAACAAATACCTGCAGTTTAAAAGTGCTCCATATTTCTGTCATCATAATGAACTGTGAAGAGACAAATCATTTGATCTTTACTAAAGAACAACTCTTCCCCTTACAGAATTGTCAGCAATTAGTGTTTCAGTAAGGCTGCTTCATACATGCATACATGAATGTGATTTAAAAGTATTTCCTTTTGTGTATTTGTGTTTTTTTGTAAGCATGCTCAAATATGTATGTTGCATGCTTATGTCTTGCATGTAAGTATGTCTTAGCACTTGTAAAGGATATTGGATTTGCATATAGTATCTGTGCTGAGGCGTGTGTGAATGCCTGGGTTGTGAATGTATAGAAGAATGAATGTACCCCTTTAAGTGATGGCACCTTCAAATATGCACACACCTTTATATTGACATGACTGTGCCTGAGAGGGAGGTGGGAAAGTGTGTTTCGGTACATCACAATATAGGCTTTACCTATATTATGCTACCTCTGTAGCCCTGAGCACTTGGTGGACGCCTATATGCAGGCCCTCTGGGGACTCTTGTATATGAACACATATGTGGGTGTCTGAGTCATGAGTGTGCATGTGTGGGGCATGCGTCAATGTGTGACTGCACATGATTGAATATACATATGTGTGGGAAAGGAAGAGTGAGCAAGCTGCACATCTTCTGCTGAGTACAAGCATAAAACTGCAATACTGAGAGGACCTTGGCTGACAGTCTGGCAGTACCAGGCATGTTTGCAGAACAGGAAGCAGAATAGACAACACAAAAGTTATTTTTGTCTATCAGCTGAAGCATTATAGAGACATCAACAAGCTCTTGTCTCATGCCAGCTTAATTCCCAGTTAATCAGCAATCTGCTTGGGCAAAGGGAGGAACTCGCATCAGGGGCTGATGATGAGCCAAACTTTCCAATACTGATTTGGGAGCCTTTGAGGAGCCCTCACTATTGTTCTGCCTGCATTTGGCTGCATTGCTACCCACTGGGCAGTGCTCTGGGATAGCTGAATGCTTCATCAGCTGTGTTCTGGTGGGAACCACTCCTGCACAGGGAATATAGGTTGGTCATTTGGCTATCCCTCCCCAGAGGGTCAGCGGAGGCTTATTCTTTGTTATGTGTGATCAGATGCCTTATCCAGGCAAGTTTCAAGTCACTTAAATAATTCCGAAGATTCCATCCTCTCTCTTTGGATCACTTCCATATAAACTGCAAGTTGACTCTTGCTTGCTTCACTCCTCTTACATCTAATGAGACCTTCCTCTGTTTCTGGTGCACTGTAGAGATGCTGCTTCTTCCTTCCCTCACGCATGAACTAAAGTGCTGATTGCACAGGTCCTGGCAACCAGCCTGATAGTCACTTTTTGGGAGTGACTGGCATACAAATGGGAGTGTTTGTTATACAAATGTCCACAGAGAATAACAGGAACCAGCAAATTCTTATCTGTGGCTGCTCAGGATTCAACCAAACAAGTTATCATGGGGTAAAATATGCTTGGGCATGCCTTGAGTTGGCTGTTTCAGGCAGTTTCTATGCATGTCCTTGTTCTGTGGAACTCCATATTGAGGGCAAATACCCCACATCTTCTTGCCCTTCCTCAAAGAAAAAAAACCAAAAAACTAAGCTACCATTAATTTCCTAGGTATTAGAAAGCACCCATGGGCAGTTGTCATGGTATTACTGGTGTTCATGCCCTGTCTGCTTTTGTATCGGGATTTTATCATGATTAAGTATAGTGTGACTCAATCATCAAGCGCTCATGTAATTCCTAGCACATGAACTTGCCTTCAGCTTTGCTGGGTGGATTGACCCTTATCCTTTTGGATGCTGAACAGGCTGAGGTTTATTTCATTCATGAAAAGAAAGTGATCAACAAATTGTGGGTGCTGTGGCCATAGCTGTGGTAGACCACCTTATATGTATTAGACCATAGGCATAAAATGAGTGAAGAGTCTTCACTTTGCCGTGACTTAGCTGCTGAGCTGACAAATGAGAGACTTTGGTACCATCCACTGTAGTGTTTGCTATGCTTTGCTCTGTATCATTAATAAACCTGTGAATTGGTCTGACACCAAACTCAGCTATTCCCTCCCTTGTGCTGATCATTACCATGTTACCTTACCTTTGCTTTACAGGCCATCAACCAGGTTTCGGTCCATGTGATGGTCCTCTGTGCAAATCCATCTGAGGTTGCTTTACTACTAGGGTTTTGCCAGGCCCTTTTCTTAAGGCTACTGCAGTACTGCTGGACTTCCCACACTCCCCTTCTGTACTGATACAAGTTCATTTGTGTTCCAGACCTTTCCCAATTCCCCGTGTGGACTGTCTGTCAATGGCGTTTATGATTGCTACTGCTGTGGAGCCAGGTAGCTCAGCAGAGGCCAGCATATCTTTGTGCAAGGTACTGTACAAAAACACGGAGTGCATACATCTAAAGACAGCTGGGTGAGGGCATAAGGTGGTTGGAAGAGAAAAGTTGAGAAGAGGAAAAAAGGCACTGAGAAGGGAAGTGGCTTGTATTGCTTCCCTAGCACACTCTTAAGAGTTTCTTGTCTCTGTTTGCTAGAAGGCCAGGTTAAATAATTCTGAGCGTTTTTCCTGCCTTGCTTTTTCCAACCAGCAGCTCCAGGATCAAAGATTGTTGCTGTCTGAAGCTCTTAAGCAATATGTTGCTCACTCTGGGATCTTCCCATGTAACCCCAGCCACTTTGGCCCGGAGAAAATGGGAAGCAGATCCTGGGAATACTTGTGATGGCAAGCACCTGGCCAAAGCCTCACACCAGAGGAACAGCTGAGGCTGGAAAGAGGAATAGAAGAAGCGGCCTTGAAATGGGCTGATGTTCTCTTCAACAGTGTGGTCTCTTTGCTGGTTTGCTGGCCTAGGGCAGGTATTCCTCCCAGCAGAGCCAGGCTAGCCAACTTGTTTCCACGACAGTCATCTGGGCTGCATGTACATGCTATAGCCTAATGTCTACATCTCCTCTTGCAGTTCATAGTGCAGACTGCTGTGTGGTGTTATGGAGCAGTGTGCTAAGAGGCAGCTGCATTATTCTACATGATCTTTTAGGGTGATGCCAGAGGAGAGGGTATAGATATAGTGTCCTGCACTAAAATACTCCAGTTACCTGCCAGGATCAAATGGGACATGCTTTCCTGTTAGGCTTGAGGAAAAGTGGCACAAATGAAACCTCAGCAGTGTGACTGGTGTGTGTCACTTACTGATTTTCTGAAGTTTGTTGTTATTATTTTGGTTTCACTTCTCCTGCATCATCACCTACCCACCTAAGTACAGTGCCTTTTTGTTCTACAGCACTCACTCTCACTCCTTTTTGTTCTGCCTGCCCAACCTCAACTCTTGCCCCCATCCCTGTGAAATGTCTTGTTGAATCTCTTCACGTAGAGTGCTGGATGTTTGAGATATCTATAGTCAGCACAGCCAGAGATGTAGTCAGGGGAGGTTCATCAGACCTAAAATTCAGGTTGCTCTCTGGAGCATTATTTGGGCTTATGGGCTGAGTCTGCCAGTGAAACACCTAGGCTAAATGAGCTGGAGAGCTGTAGAAGACTTGAGAGAGACATGTCAGCGGGTCAGACAAAGCTGCAGAAGGGAGGTGAGAAGGACTGAGCAGGGATAATCAGATCTGTTTCCCAGAAATTCCTCACAGATCTCCTTGTTAGTTCCACAGCAGTAGATGTGTTTGTGGTCAGTGCTGAGCAAGCGCATATCCCATCCCTGTTTTGTCCTGCCTGAAGTCTGTAATAGCAATGACATGAAGAGTGAAGTGCCACAGAGGAAAACATAGCTCTGACTCTGGCAGCCAGCAGACTGCGGCTATAGCTGCTGGAGAAAGAGTTGAGATTGATGGGAAGGGTGGCTGCATTTCTGCCTCTCTAGCCTCTTACCAAGACTTGGCAAATGCGCTATGTATTGTATTTGCTCATCTCTTCTTAAACCCATCACCTTCATTATAAATGACCCAGGGAGATGTTTGTCTCCAAGAAGTGGATGGGGAAGGCAGAAGAGACTTCTCTTAATGAGAGTGGCCTGTGGGAAATGCCCCAGTATATCTACTTTGGTCCTGTCCATCTTTATGTCAGATTGGAGGGAACCTGTAAACACACTCCAGCTTCTCTGATTGCATCTGAGTCACCCTGGGTTCTGCTCTGGGGAGTTGTTTACTGTTTGGGAAGTGGTCTTACTCTCTCCCTGCTGCATCCAGATATGGTCCAGGACTCGCTTTCCCCCGTCAGCCCTAACAGTGATTAATAAGGACACACATTTCCTGGATTTTGCACCCATTTTTCTTAAAGACTTGCCTGCCAGTGTGAGGAGACTGAGATTATAAACCACTGCTGGCATGTGAAGGGCCTGGGGGCAGCAAGTCTTGGAGAGGCTGTGATGCAGTTCCAAGCATGGAGAGAGCACAGGACAGCTTACAGAGACAAATTCTGCTGTCAGCTGTAGGTTTCCTGCAGCTGAAGTGAAACACTGGAATCTATGGTTCATTGTTATTCCCACTGATACCTTCTCAGAGGTGACAGTCTTAGCAGTAGCTGTTGTGATACTTCTGGCTCTTGTAAAGCATTTCTTCACTGTCTCAAAGATCAAGAAAAGCCAAGAAGTGAGAGCATCCTAGAAGATTTTGCATTGGACTTGAAACTTTTTGCCTTTAATGGTTTCTGTGAGATGTAACCTGCCTTCTGTGAATCCAAGTGGCTAAGTGGATATTATTTTGCTTGCCTTTCTCAGATGGATCATGGTCCAGGCAAGTATCCCTTGTAATCAGTGAGAGTCTGATGCAAGTACAAAGCTCAATGCCAGCCTCGGTGTAAAAAAAAAAAAAAAAAAAAGAACAAATTTCACCGACAGTAGCAGGGAGGTTTCTTGGGATTTTGGCTACTGCCTGCCTGCAGTAACGGCCAATTTGAATCACAGAATCATAGAATAGTTAGGGTTGGAAAGGACCTTAAGATCATCAAGTTCCAACTCCCCTGCCATGGGCAGGG